>APFE030243321.1:108843-176688 GCA_000404065.3 Pinus taeda
TTGTCTCTATTTTATTTTATTTATATTTTATGTAATCTTACTAGTCAAAATGTTTATTGGAAAAGATAAAACAAGACATTATATATTTTTCATATTAAATTAGAGAGTGTTTATAAGGCTCAATAATTTTTTTATGTTGTATAATATTCTTATTAATTGTTTAAGAGGAAAAGAGAGAACAAGACATTATATCTTTTTCGTACTAAGCTAAATAATGTTTATGAAGCTTAATAATTTTTTTATATTGGTATGATATTTATTAACTAGTTTATTGGGAGCAAAATTTCTATTAAAAAATTATTTTTAACCAACAAAGTACGTTTTAATAAATTTTAAAAGTTAAATTATAATATTGAGAGTCATTTATATTATTATTATTATTTTCATGTTATCATTTATTTGAGACTTATTATTAATGATTTTTTTAGAAACACTAATGCATTCGAATCTTCTTAAAGTACATGAAATATATGTTTTTCTTTCTTCATTTTATTTTATTTTATTGCATGTTCTATTATTTTATTAAGTATTCACCTCATTATTCTAGTAATGAGAATTGATGCATTGGTTATCTTATTATTTTATTGTGTTGTTTTATTATTTTAAAGTATTTTTTCATTAGATTAGTTAAGTAACGAGGATTAATTTATTTATTGGTTTGATGTTTTATTTTTATCAATATATTTTGTTTATTTATATGTTGTCTAGAGATTACATTATGTTTGACATGTTGCTTTAGAAATCTCGACTAAATTTCATTTAAGCTATCAACCTTGGCCACACATGCTTTTAATATGGCTGAAATTTTTCCCACAAAGTTTCAAACCATTGATCTTTACATCACATAGTGAATTAACAACATACCCCATATGCCATTGGGAATTTTTGTAAAAAAATTAATTAGGGATTTTTTGAGGTATAAAATAAACCTCCCAAAAGATATAATTAAAAATTATGAGTTAGTCATCTTTTGAGGAAGGTATATTTACAACTTAAATGTTACATTACAAATTATAAAATTTAATTGGTTACAGTACAAATTATAAAATCTAATAAAACTAAATTGAATAGATATTTAGAAATAAAATGAATAGAAAATATGATTAGAAATAAAATTACTTATAAAAAAATAAAATAATTTAATAAAAATATTGTACTCATGATACACTTTTCTGTAGATGATTTTTCAAAAAAAGATGTAGTATTTATAAACTAACATTCATATAAGTGATAATATAATATTTTTAATATGTATTTAAAAACATGTTAATTAGCAATTACACTAGATGTTCCAAAGGAAAAGCGGTAAGGCATAAATTTGAGAGGAACTTTGACATATAGAAGATGTGTAATATAAAAATATAAAAATTGGTAAACAAAATGTCATTCAAACATAGAAGATAAAAACAAATCGCTTACATTAGGCCAAATTTACATACTATATAACCTTTCCAACATAGATTACCTCTAAATCTTCAAAGATACTCTTTCAAGTTGCAATAGCAAATATATGAATAAGAAAAAATAGTTTAGTTTTTTTAGCAATATCGTGAAATTAGAATTGTTTAGAAAACTCTCAAGAAGAGTGATTACATGCAACATGATGAATATGTCAATTTTCATGGATTAAAAAATTTATATGTTTTCACCACACCATATTTAAATACAAAACTCTACTTATTACTTTAAAAATATAAAGATAAATGATTATAATATTTACAATATAATTATTTGAATTTAGATATTTAGATTTTTTTCCCCTCTCAATTAATTAACTAATTAATTGTCAAAAATATATATGTTAAAGAATGTATTTTTACTTGCAAAAATATAATATATCTTAACTATATTAGCTAAAATGTGTTTATAATTTAAAAAATGTGTATCTACTTTTTTTATATGCAATATTATAGTTTCAAATGAAAATGGTAGAGTAATTCACTATATGGCTTCACATTGAACTTCACATTAACTTTTTATTATAAGTTAAATTATTAAAAAAAAAAATTTATCTTAATCTTTTTTTATACAATGATATGTGACTTTTAATATTATGATAATAACACCTTTGTATTAATTTATGTCTTCGATAAATAGTTTCTAAAACATTTGAAAGTTTTATATGGATTCATGTTTATATGGTTGGATTCAGCACATCTTTGTGTTGTAAGGCATTCCCCTTTGAAATTGACTCCCCAAGTTATCTTTCTGTCCTAATCCTGACTACCAGATCCATTGTTAGACGATTGGACAATGACCTGCCATCCAATTTAATTTAAAAATAAATAAAAACCTTGTAATGTAAAATTAGTTAATTAAAAAATTATTTAATTATAAGTTTGGTTAGTCGGTTGGTTGTGCACGCAAAAAGCTAGCTGTGTTTGCTGAAGAGAAGTGAAGGGCAAATACCTTCTTTGATTCGGGTAACCACCCACCCCAATGCAGCCCCAACCCCTTTGTGTTCCTAGTGCTTCCTGGTGCTTTTGGATGGAAGGGTTCCGACATCCAGACAATTCAGAAAACACAGGATATGCTTGTCTTGGTAGTAAAATTAGTTAATTAAAAATTTATTTAATCTTTATTTTGGTTTAGTCGGTCAGTTGTGCACACGAATAGCCATCCGCATTTGTTGGAGAGAATTGTAGGGCAAATACCTTCTTTGATTCAGGTAACCACCCACCCCACCGTAGCCCCAAAACATCAATGTTCTTTGTGCTTCCTCGTGCTTTTGGATTCAAGGGTTTTGAGGTCCAAACAATTCGGAAAACACAGGATATGTCTGCCTCAATATGCTTGAATGTCAGATCTCTCTAGATAAGTCTCGTGGACATGGCTACTACTAGCAAACTCTACCTATTGATGTTTTCTCATAGGTGCATACGTCCTCCTTATCATTGTTAAGGTGTTAAGAACATTTAGTTATTTCCTCACTCGCCTTACTCTTCCATTCGTATTTCTACAACAATGGTAAATGTCGATTCGACAAGGGTATTCAAATTACCATCAATTTGATTTTGGAAGTTGGGGTTTTAATACTTTCATGGGGTTACCTTACCTTTGAGATCTGGTAATGGGTTTCTCCCTGTGAAGGCTTAGGAAACTTTCCTATTTTAACTGGTTTGGAGTCTTGTAGCTTGTGATAAAAAAGTTTTGTAAGAAGAGAGTTGCCCTCAGTAAGTTGTGATATAGAAGCTCTGTAAGTCTATTGCTTGAAACATTATATCGAGAATCGTTTGCAAGACATGCATTGCAAGATTTAAATTCTGTAGCCTATTTTAAGCTCAATACTTGTTCTTAAAGCTTAGTGGTTCTGCAAGTTGTGAGTTCCTGTAAGTTTCGCAATGTTGGCTTAGTTGGGCCTCTAACTCTGAATGTTGCAGCTAAGGTACATGCCCCATTATTGATTTTTACTCATACTAGCAATAGAAATGTGTTCTATCACTGCAACATACACATGTGTTTTACTTTGTTGGTTGATGCTATCTTTTTTCGGTTTGGAAGGCATCAGTGACTATGGTTCAACTTAGTGGCTCGCTATTACATGACATGGGTGTTGTTAAAGTTCAAATAGAGATAATAATGGCCTAGCTATGCATAATCCATAATTCCAAAATTGCATATTTTAAGTGTATTGAACATTCTCATTTATCTCATGCTAACAGAGATGGTCTAAGCACAAGGCCTTGTCATTCTACTGCATTATGTAGAAGAATTTAGTTGTTTGAATAAATTAGTTTTATGTTCTTAGATGAACCATTACACCTCAGAACCTTCTACAATCTTTAGACGTGCCCAATTTTGCTAGATAGATATTCCATAACAACAGTTTCATGAATAAAGGTAAGATTGCTCTTAAATTTTGCGGTGCAGGATTCAAGAATATATATCTCAGAACACAGATTCCACACAACAATGAGAACCAATGACATAGAGTCTGAGTAGTTGATGTAGATAACAATTTTCTTTTCCAATGATGAAAACACTTCTAGAAGGGCTTAGATAAATGATTCAAATAGTTACAACAAGGATACAAATGTTGCTTTGCATGGGGTTAATTTTTTCTTTGTTTTATTCAACCCGTAACCTCCATAGATACTTCCAACAAGTTCAATCCTTATTTTCCTCCACACTGATGAAGAATGTTTCCTTATTTCATATCATAATGTAGGCCAAAAATTCATCTAGGAGGAGAGCCAAATATTTGCAAGGAAATGAGGTCACAACTATATATTTCAATCAAAGCATCAAAAATTAGGTCCACTAACAAGAGTTTTTGAGATTGTAGTAGACAAGATAGTCCTCAATTCTTGCCTTTCTTTCAAAACCAAAAATAAGAAACAATTATGGCTCAATTTATATATCAATATTTAGCGCCAGTAAGCTTGACAATGTTGGTTGAGTTGGCCGTCTAACTCCTATTGTTGCAGCTGAGGTAAACGCCTCCTTGTTGATTTTTACTGGTACTAGTAGCAGAAATGTGTTATGTTACTGGAAAAACCACGTGTATTTTACTTTGTTGGTTGCTGCTATGTTTTTTACATTTGCAAGGCATCAACAAATTTAGTTCAAAATTGCCTATATTAAGTGTGTTGAAAATTGTCATTTATCTCATGCCAATAAGGGCGGTCTAAGCACAAGGCCTTGTCATTCTACTACATTATGTACAAGAATTCAGTTGTTTGACTAAATTGGCCTTCTATGCTTAGATCTAAACCATTACACTTTAGAACCTTCTACAATCTTTACATGTGCCCAATTCTACTAGATAGATATTCCATAACAATTGTTTCATGAATCAAGGTAGGCTTGCTCTTAAAATTTATGCTACAGGATTTAAGAATATATATCTTAGGACACAGATTCATCATTACACAAAACAAAGAAAACCCATGACACAAAGTTTGAGATGTTAATGCAGATAACAACTTTGTTTGTCAATGATGAAAATACTTCTAGAGGTCTTAGATAAATGATTCAAGCAGTTACAACAAGGATACAAATGTTTCTTTACATAGGGTTAATTTTTCCTTCATTTTGTTCAACCTGCAACCTCCATAGATACTTATAGTGAGTTCAGTCCTTATTTTCCTCCACAGGGATGAAAAATGTTGCCTTATTTCATATCATAATGTAGGCCAAAAATTCCACTAGGAGGAGAGCCAAATATTTGCAAGGAAATGAGGTCACAACTGTATATTTCAATCAATGCATCACAAATTAGGTCCAGTAATAAGAATTTTTGAGATTGTACTAGACGAGATAGTCCTCAATTCCTTCCTTTGTTTCAGAACCAAAAATAAACAACAATTAGGGCTCAATTTATATATCAATATTGAGCGCCAATAACCTTGGTAGTATTGGTTCAGTTGGGCCTCTAACTCTGCATGGTGCAGCTAAGGTACAAGCCTCATTGTTGACTTTTATTGGTACTAAGAATAGAAATGTGTTCTGTTACTGGAACAACTGTGTGTGTTTTACTATGTTGGCTAATGCTATCTTTTTCTGGTTTGCAAGGCATCAACGACTCTAGTTTAAAATTGCCTATTTTAAGTGTATTAAACATTGTCATCTATCTCATGGTATCAAGGTTCGTCTAAGCACAAGGCCTTATCATTCTACTACATAATGCAGTAGAATTTAGTTGTTTGACTAAATTAGTCTTCTATGATTAGATCTGAACCATTACAATTCAGAACCTTATACAATCTTTAGACATGCCCAATTCTACTGGATAGATATTCCATATCAACTCTTTCATGAATCAAGGTAAGGTTTCTCTTAAAATTTGCAGTGTAGGATTCAAGAATATATATCTTAGGACACAGATTCCACACAAAAAGGAGAACCCATGACATAGTTTTGAGATGTTGATGCACATAGCAATTTTTTTTTGCCAAGGATGAAACTACTTCTAAAAGGGCTTAGATAAATGATTGAAGCAGTCACAACAAGGATACATTTTTTTCTTTACATAGGGTTAATTTTTCATTCATTTTGTTCAACCTGCAACCTCCATATATACTTTCAACGAGTTTAGTCCTTATTTTCCTCTAGAGGGAAGAAAAATGTTGTCTTATTT
Organism: Pinus taeda; assembly: GCA_000404065.3. Classification (NCBI taxonomy): domain Eukaryota; kingdom Viridiplantae; phylum Streptophyta; class Pinopsida; order Pinales; family Pinaceae; genus Pinus; species Pinus taeda. The sequence continues at coordinate 114,923 of APFE030243321.1, forward strand.
CATATCATAATGTCGGCCAAAAATTTGACTAGGAGCAGAGCCAAATATTTGTAAGGAAATGAGGTCACAACTATATATTTCAATCAAAGCGTCACAAATTAGGTCCAATAATAAGGAATTTTGAGATTGTACTAGAAGAGATAGTCCTCAATTCCTGCCTTTGTTTCAAAACTGAAAATAAAAAACAATTAGGGCTCAACTTATATATCATTCTCCATAACCATTAGCCCCTTTGTGCTGCAGAAAGATATCGCTATATGAGAGGCCCAAAATCACTTTCAGGCATAGTATATAGAAGAGATTTTACCCAAAATGGATCTGAGACACCATAGAGGACACCTGAGATCTTTAGGGAACGTAACGATCTACACACAAGTTTATCCTAGTAGGATTTAACTTTGTTCTTCAAAAGGGACAGTGAGTCCCACCCTTAGTTTGTTGCTTGGCCCCAAACGATCAAGTTGCTTCATATAATAATCACCCTTGGTAATGTGCAGAGAATATGTCTCATGGAAAACAGTAATGACCTTCGTTGTCTTGTTTAAAACAATGTACTAAGATCTTTAGGACTTGTCCATGTTTACTTGAGATCTGTAATCAAAATAAAATAATGAATCCCATGCCCAAACTATTTAAGGAAGGCCGAGAGTTTGAGAACAATATTGTGAAGTACATGGAGAGGGATATGAATGGAGCTATGGATTACTTACAATGTAACCACATAGGTACTTGGAATCTGTTTGATTCCAGTTGCACATGTAACCACCATATCTGATTGTAACATTTTTTGATGTTGCTAAGAGGTCTAATTGGATCACAAGCACTCATGGTTAGTGGATTGTTGTAAAATCTTCCAGAGGTAACTCTCCAACTTCAGGGAAACCTCTATCAAAATCAAACTTCTTAATGGCTTCTCTATCGAAGAGATTCCATTTACAAAAGAAATGTATAGTGCCAACTTAGAAGCTGTCAATTGGGAAAAATCTCAGCCTAGATTTGAACTAGATGAATGCACTGTCGAGATTTCTATAGCCCTGCCTAAGCATCAATCATTTTTCAGTATTTTAGTTGAGACTCTACATCATGACTTGTTTTCAGTGACAACAACATCCAATTCCATAAATGAAACTTGCAAAATGAATAGAAATCCATTTGATAGCACAACTACAGGTGATGATGGAATTCATTACATGTCAATGGTAGGAGAAGCTTTTTATATCTTTAGTAATAAGTGTGCCTCTCACGCTCAGGTAGGAGTAGTTTTCTTCCCTTGTGATATTATGTGCACCACACAATTTTGTCATATAAGTATGATAATGGGGCAACTGTACATGAGCTGCAGAGTAAGTACTTATTCTTGTATATTTTATTCAAAATTAATTTTAGTTGAATTTATTTGGCTACATACCTGTGTGAATGATTCTAGCATGGGTATGTAACTTTGCAATCCAATTTGTGTGAGTGAATCCTTTTTGGGAAAATTTCCTTTTTAAAATTTTCACTTGCACAAATCACCATCTGTCAACTAGAATTATCGCCATACTATGGGGATTTAACTTAGCATTCTGATTTGTGCAAATCATTTTTGGAAAAAATTCCTTTTAACTTTGCACTTGCATAAATCACCATTTGTCAACTAGAATTATCACCTGTCATCCTGTGAAAAACCCTTTTTAGCTTTTGCTGCAAATTTGTTACTATATTTGACAGAACATAAAATGTGTATTTAGTAGAAAATTGGAAATTGTCACTATATGTAACTCAAACTAATAATCTAATTGTTAGCAAAAAATTTATATGTAAATAAATAAAGAAATAAGATAATAAAGAAGCCAGAAAGGAGTGTTTAAGATACTTTACTTATCACGATGAAATAAGTTGATCAATGGTCTCCAAATGTAATTCCTACATTTTTGAGGATGAACATTGTGGCTTCTACTACTAGGCTCTTGACAACATTTAGGGTTTTCACAAAGAAGGAAAGGAAATAATATTTTGGTGATCGATAAGAAGAAAAGGTACCGTGTTGTTTTAATTTCTTTTGATTTTGTAACTTGTTGTTCTTTACATTACATTGACGGAAGGATTGCTGAATTTGTTATTATATATGCAGACAGACAGAGCATCAATGTTGATGAAATAATTGAGTATGTCAAACTTCTGCAGATGCAAATAAAGGTTGTTCCCCAATCTCTTGCAAGACTAAATTTCTGTAGCCTATTATAAGCTTAGTACTTGTTCTTAGGTTTTTCAAAAAGAAAGAAAGAAAATAATATGTTGGTGATCGGTAAGAATCCAAGGTACTGTGTTGTTTTAAGTTCTTTTGATTTTGTAAATTATTATTCTTTACATTACATTTATGGAACGATTGTTAAATTTGTTGTTATATATGTAGACAGACAGAGAATCGATGTTGGATGAAATAGTTGAGTATGTCAAAAACTTCCGTAGATGAAAATGAAGGTTGTTCCTCAATCTCTTGCAACATTGAATTTCTACAGACTATTATAAGCTCAGTGCTTATTCTCAAAGCTTAGCTATTCTTTAGGTTGTGAGAACCAGTAAGCTTGGTAGTGTTGGTTTATTTGTGCCTCTAACTCAAAATGTTGTAGCTGAGGTACATGCCTCATTGTTGATTTTTAATGGTGCTAGCAATAAATGGTGTTTTGTTACTAGAACAACCATGTGTGTTTTACTTTGTTCGATGATTCTATCTTTTTTCAGTTTGCAAGGTATCAGTGGCTCTGGTTCAACCTAGTGGCTTTCTGTTACATGACATGAGTGTTGTTCAAGTTTAAGATTGAGCATTGTCATTTATCTCATGCTAAAAGGGGTGGTCTAAGCACAAGGCCTTGTCATTCTATTGCATTATGTACAAGAATTTAGTTGTTTCACTAAATTATTCTTCTATGCTTAGATCTAAACCATTACACTTCAGAACCTTCAACAATATTTAGACATGCCCAATTCTGATAAATAGATATTCGACAACAACTGTTTCATGAATCAAGGTAAGCTTACTTTTAAAATTTGTCATGCGGGATTTAAGAATATATATCTTAGGACAAAGATCCATCATTCCACACAACAAAGAGAACCCATGACATAAAGTCTAATATGTTGATGCAGATAATAATTTTGTTTTCCAACGATGAAAAATACTTCTAGAGGACTTAGATAAATGATTCAAGCAGTTAGAACAAGGATACAAATGTTGCTCTACATAGGGTTAATTTTTCTTTCATTATGGTCAACTTGTAACCTCCATAGGTACGTTTAGTGGGTTCAATGCTTATTTTTCTCCATAGGGATGAAAAATGTTGCCTTATTTCATATCATAATGTAGGCCAAATATTCTGCTAGGAGCAGAGCCAAATATTTGCAAGGAAATGAGATCAGAATTGTATATTTCAATCAAAGAGTCACAAATTAGGTCCACTAATAAGAATTTTTGAGATTGTACTAGATAATATAGTCTTCAATTCCTGCCTTTGTTTCAGAACCGAAAATAAACAACAATTATTTCTCAATTTATATATCAATATTCTCCATAACTACTAGCTCCTTTGTGTTGCAGAAGTATATGGCTATATGAGAGGCCTGATATCACTGCCAGGCATAGTATCTAGAAGAGATTTTAACCAAAACAGATGCTAGACACCATAGAGGACACCTGAGATATTTAGGGAAGGTAACAATATACACACAGATTTGTCCTAGTAAAAGTTAACTTCGTTCATCAAAAGGGACAACAAATCCCATCCTTAGTTTGTTGCCTAGCCCCAAACAGTCAAGTTGGTTCATATAAGAATCACCCTTGGAAACGTGCAGAGAGTATGCCTCATGGAAAACTAGAATGACATATGTTTTCTTCTATAAAACAACATGATAATATCTTTAAGACCTGTCCATGACTACTCCAGATCTATAATGAAATAAAACAACGAATCCCATGCCCAAACTATTTAAGGAAGGTGGAGAGTTTGAGAACAATATTGTGAAGTACATGGATAGGGATATGAATGGAGCTATGGAGTACTTACAAATAACCACATAGGTATCTGTAATCTGTTTGATTCCAATTGCACATTTAACAACCATATCTAATTGCAACATTTGATGATGTTGCTAATAGGTCTTATTAGATCACAAGCACTCATGGTCAGTGGGTTGTGAAATCTTCCAGAGGTAGCTCTCCAACTTTAGGGAAACCTCTGTCAAAGTTAGAATTCTTCAATGGCTCCTTTGTCCAAGAGCTTCCATTTACAAAAGAAATGTATACTACCAACTTAGAAGCTGTTAATTGGGAAAAATCTCAGCCTAGATGCGAACTAGATGAATGCTTGGATGTTGATATTTCTACAGCCCAACCTGAGAATCAATCATCTTTCAGTATTTCAGCTGAGACTCATGACTTGTTTTCAGTGACAACAACATCCAATTCATAAATGAAACTTGGGAAACGAATGGAAATCCATTGGAGAGCACAACTTCTGGTGATGCTGGAATTCATTACATATCAATGGTAGGAGAAAATGTTTATTTCTTTAGTAATAAGTGGACCTCTAGCACTCAGGCAAGAGTAGTTTGTTTCCGCTATGGTATTATGCGTGCCACACAATTTTCTCATATAAGTATGATGATGGGGAAATTGTACATGAGTTACAGAGAAAATACTTGTTCATGTATTTTTTATTCAAAATTAATTTCAATTGAATTTATTGGGATACATAACTATGAGAATGATTCTAGCATGGGTATTTAACTTTGCAATCTGATTTGTGTGTGTGAATCCTTTTTGGGAGAGTTTCCTTTTTAATTTTGCACTTGCACAAATCACAATCTATCAACCATAATTATCAACTTACCATTGGCATTTAACTTTTCATTCTCATTTGTGCGAATCATTTTTGGAAAAAGAACCTTTTAACTTTTCACTTGCATAAATCACCTTTTGTCAACCAGAATTATCACTTGTCATCCTGTGAGAATTCCATTTTAGCTTTTGCCACAAATTGTTACTATATGTGACCAAACATAAAATGTATATTAAGTGCAAAATTGCAAATTGTCACTATATTGTGACTATATGTAAATAAATAAAGAAATAATATAATAAAGAAGCTAGAAAGGAGTGTCTAAAAGACTTCACTTATCACTATGAAATAAGTTAATTGATGGGCTCAAAATGTAATTCCTACCCTTTTTTTGGATGAACATTGCCGCCTTTACTACTAGGCTCTTGAAAACCTTTAGGGTTTTCACAAAGTAGGAAAGAAAATAATATGTTGGTGATCGATAACAATTTAAGGTATTATGTTTTTTTAAGTTCTTTTGATTTTGTAAATTATTGTTCTTTGCATTACATTGATGGAACGATTTCTAAATTTGTTGTTATATATGCATATAGACAGAGCATCGATGCTCGATGAAATAATTGAGTATGTCAAACTTCTGCAAATGCAAATAAAGGTTGTTCCCCAATCTCTTGCAAGACTGAATTTCTATAGCCTATTATAAGCTCAGTGCTTGTTCTTACAGGTTTCACAAAGAAAGAAATAAGATAATATGTTGGTGATCAATAAGAATCCAAGGTACTGTGTTATTTTAAGCTCTTTTGATTTTGTAAATTACTGTTCTTTACATTACATTGATGGAACAATTGCTAAATTTGTTGTTATATATGATGACGGATAGAGAATCATTGTTGGATGAAATAATTGAGTATGTTAAACTTCTGCAGGTGCAAATAAAGTTTGTTCCCCAATCTCTTGCAAGATTGAATTTATGTAGCCTATTATTAGCTCAGCACTTGTTCTCAAAGCTCAGATGTTCTGTAGGTTGTGAGCGCCAGTAAGCTTGGTAGTGTTGGTTCAGTTGGGCTTTTAACTCCGATTGTTGTAGCTGAGGTACACACCTCATTGTTGATTTTTAATGGTACTAGAAATAGAACTCTTTATGTTACTGGAACAACCATGTGTGTTTTACTTTGTTGGCTGATGCTATCTTTTTACAGTTTGCAAGGCATTAGCGCTGTGGTTCAACCTGGTGGCTCGTTATTATATGACATGAGTGTTGTTAAAGTTCTAGATAGAGATAATAATGGCCTAGATATGTACAATCCATAACTCCAAAATTGCTTATTTTAAGTGTATTGAACATTGTCATTTATCTCATGATAATAGGGGTGGTCTAAGCACAAGGCCTTTTCATTCTACTGCATTACGTACAAGAAATTAGTTGTTTGACAAAATTAGTCTTCTGTTCTTAGATCTAAACCATTACACTTCAGAACCTTCTACAATCTTTCGACGTGGCCAATTATGCTAGATAGATATTCCACAACAACTATTTCATGAACCAAGTTAAGCTTCCTCTTAAAATTTATGATGCAGGATTCAAGAATATATATCTCTGGACACATATTCCACACAACAAAGAGAACCCATGACACAGAGTATGAGATGTTGATGCAAATAACAATTTTGTTTGCCAATGATGAAAATATTTATAGAAGGGTTTGGATAAATGATTCAAGCAGTTACAAGAAGGATACAAATGTTGCTTTAGATAGGGTTAACTTTTCCTTCATTATGTTCAACCTGCAACCTCCATAGATACTTTTGGTGAGTTGACTCATTATTTTCCTCCATAGGGATGAAAAAAGTTTCCTTATTTCATATCATAATATAGGCCAAAAATTCGCCTAGGAGGAGAGCCAAATATTTGCAAGGAAATGAGATCACAACTATATATTTCAATCAAAGCATCACAAATTAGGTCCACTAATAAGATTTTTTTAGATTGTACTAGATGATATAGTCCTCAATTCCATCCTTTGTTTCAGAATAAAAAATAAACAACAATTAGGGCTAAATTTATATATCAATATTCTCCATAACCACTAGCTTCTTTGTGCTGGACAAGGATATGGCTATATGAGAGGCCTAAAATCACTGCCAGACATAGTATCTAGAAGAGATTTTAACCAAAATGGATCCCACTCAACATTGAGGAGACCTAAGATATTTAGGGAAGGTAACGATCTACAGGTTTGTCCTAGAAAAAGTTAACTTCATTATTCAAAAGGGACAACGAATCCCATCCTTAGTTTGTTGCCTGGTCCTAAAGGGTCAAGTTGGTTCCTATAAAAATCACCCTTGGTAATGTGCAAAGAGTATGTCTCATGGAAAACTGGAATGAAATTTGTTGTCTTGTGTAAAACAACATACTAAGATCTTCAAGACATGTCCATGACTACTCCAGATCTGCAATCAAAATAAAACAATGAATCCCATGACCAAACTATTTAAGGAAGGTTGAGAGTTTGAGAACAATATTGTGAAGTACATGGAGAGGCATATGAATGGAGCTACAGAGTACTTACAAAGTAACCACACAGGTAACTGGAATCTCTTTGATTCCAATTGCACAGGTAACCACAATATCTAATTGCGGCATTTGATGATGTTGCTAACAAGTCTATTTGGATCAAAAGCACTCATGGTCAGTGGTGTTAGGTTCCTATACCAATAGGAGTCATAATTTTTGAGTAAAAAAGAATAAAAAATTTCTAAAAAGATGAAAAGTATGAACCCCCAAAAAATAAAAAAGACCATGAAAGTGAGCAAGCCAAAATGCCACTCCTAGTTTACTTTTTGTGCAAAATAAATGATTGTGTGCAGTCTGTAACCTATGCCACAATCCATGAGATTCGAAATGCTTAAAATTGGCTATTTCATGTTTCAATTTCATGTTTATAGATAGAGAAATAAAATATGACCAAACAATGTAATCGTGGTAGATAAGTAGATTAGGTAGAGTAAATGAAAAGGAGCTCAACTATTTAATCTGAGCCCTTGGATGTAATAAGGTTAGACTTAGTTAGATTACTATTGTAAAAGAAAGGAAACATGTTTTGATAAGGGTTTTTCAGCTTAAGTGCACCCTAATAAAGAGAAGTAAAAATTGTAGGATGAGTAGATGGGTAAGTAGTAGAAAGGTTGCAAAATTGCGATGATCGTTAAACAAAACCATATTTATCATCCTCATCATGAAAATTCCAAGTATTTATGAGCAATTGGACATGCATCAAGTCCAAAAATTCAATTTATTAATTTCCCTCACTCATTACTCCTTTCACTTAACTAATTTCCAATGAAACGTCTTAAGTACCCAAAATCATAAGTCAAAGGGACTAAGAGCATTTCTATGACTTCTAGAGGGACCGAACCCTCAGCCCGATGACTTATAGTTCCTAATTACTAAAATCCCCCCCACAAACATTAACCCCCTTCACTCTCCCTCATTTTCCCAAAAAAACCCTTTTCCTATGGTAAAACACAATTTTTCATAAGGAAAGCCATTACCCCCAACTAAACCCCTTTTCCTAAGAAATCCCACAAAAATAACACTAAGCCGAAGTTATAATGTGTTCATATAAAGCCAATGAATTATAAATATACATTGTACTTAGCACTAAATTCATTTACTTCTTTCATTCATATTAACTTTTAATTTTATTTATATATTAAATCCCAAAAATAACCCTTTCCCCTATGTATTTCATAAATCCCTTTAATGATAATATCCCGTCCCCGAAGATTTTAATATAAACTTTATAAATAAAAACCTGACAAATGACATAAATTAATCGATTTGCAATTAATTAAAAAGTCAAACATTTCACCAAAAAAATTGCTCCTGATCCCTTAACCCCTGCCTTAAACTTGAATTAAATTAAAACCACCACATTTAATTGCCTGTCGGGCCCTCCCACTATCGTTTGTACATTTCAATTAACTGATCATTGTTTGATCTTTCCCCTTCAAATCCAACAATCCACTTTTATTTCATACGAGCGTGAAACCTGAACCTTACCCCCCCTGAAATGGATTGTTTTCCTTTGGGTCCCCGAGGCTATGTGACACTCGATGAGTGGAATCAAGCAGCCTTCCCCCAAAACCACCTGATGCTCTTAAGCAGTGCGAAAGGACCTGCTTATCGCCACCTGGTAAACTCCAAACTATCACATCACCCTGCTAACTACCAAAAGTACCACTATTCCCCAAACACCCACCAAATGTTGACTTTGTTAATAAAGCCAAAAACTCGAAATATTTGATTTATTGTGAAAAATGACACCAGATGTCCATGCACGCAACTGCACGACATCCAACCGCCAACCTACGTCTAGTTACCAACCTAAAGAATCAATTGAAAACACAATCAATGCTCTAGTTCACACAAACCTTCTACAACCGTGCACAGGCGCCTGTCAACTTGTTTAGAGTCAATATTCCCAAAATTCCAGGTATTTTATCCAAATTCAATGGAAACCTTGTGTGAGTTATGAACCAGTTACTTGCATTGCTCGGAATTAATAAGAAATTAAGTGAAATAATTGCATAACAACCCAAGACTACTCTGTATTGGAACCTAGTTTACCTAATTGACTCAAAAACCCTTTTTCCCCATTCTTAAATCCACATGAACTAAGAATGGTTGCTCCAATTGCCATGGATGTCCACCCAGTTTAAACTACCAATCTAGATTTAGACCATCTCCCTTTGGCGGACAAATATTTCCAAATCAAGGACACAGTTGTCCTTGAATCCCCTTTGAAGCTGCAATACAAATACAAAGACTTATTTCTTAATCATGCCGACCAAATTGGGCTTTGGAATCCAATTTGCCCAAGTATCAGTTCCCAGAGGTGCATATCTTCCATGAAATTGTCCATTATTGCCATACCAATTACATCCCTAGTCAAGGAGCAGTGATGTCTCCAAACCAGGATGTACTCTTTACCATCACTATTGAATCCATCAATGAAATGCTTCAATTACAGTGTGGACAAGACCTCACTCCTCTGTCAATTTGTAATTTACTGAACCAGTTCCCCAATCTTACTACTGAAAAAATCGCTGAAATATTTCAGAATTTCATCAGGAAAGAGGAACATATCCCAAAAGACCCCCCTCCCTATGTGGCCACCATATTTCCCCATTTGGCCAAGATATTGTAACCATGATTTCCAAAGTGCTAGGATAAACTACAAGTGAATATATTGATGCAATTATTTTAGCCTTCATGCCTATCTTCACTCCAGGACAACCCCATACCATCATTTATGATTATGCCAAATTCATAGCAGACAAAAGGCACGATCAATTCTTGAGAATGAATAATGAACGAGTCTTTAAATATTCTTCTGTTTTGTACCACCTTTTCTTATACTATCAAGCTGACAAGTTCACATTCACTCTCCAAAAGCTTAACACTAAAGGTCATCCTAGGTTAGTAAGTTTTTGGACTCCTTTGATAAATAAGCATGATTCCCCATATCCATACACCAATTTCATTGATTTTTTTGTACATCCAGTAGTGACCATGCTGCTAGGAAGTCCTCATGCAAGAATCAATTCATATATTACGAGGATCCTGTAGTTGTCAAAACAACACAAAGTGGGAGATTGGTACTTGTACCAAAATCACACAGAAATCAAGATCTATGGCTATGAGTTGGCCCCATATAAATTTCCCAAATACCTCCCAATGAGGTTATTTTCTCTAGAGTAGTACAGGTAGATGATCAATTCAGAAGAGGAACATTTTATTAAAGCCAAAAATAAGGCCCAGCTCATAATCAAAAATCAACTAGGCCCCTTTGTATGCAATAGCCGAGAAGCTCGAGGAGAAGTAGAAGAAATCCTTCAGAGACTCAAACAAAAACAAAGCTTCATGTGGATATATGAGCCTTGTGACTTCATATGCAATATTAGACAAGAAAAACAAGTTGGCTCCCTACATTCATCACTGAATCCCTGGGATAGAGAAATATGAAAATCAATTGGAATGGCTGGAGAATACCTTAGTTGATAGGGACATCACAGAATTAGCCGTTGAAAATGCTATAATTGATTTAGAGAAAAGACTTGATGAAGGTTCTTTCCTGAAGATGCTAGGATAATCTTAGACCCCAAGTGAATCACATATAAAAGGAGAGTCTCAGGTGCAAGAAGAGTTAGAACAACATGACTTATCAAAATAACTGACTCAAACAGGTACACAACACCCGAATATGAGTACTCCCACTAACTTGCAAACTCCTCTAAATGAGGAGAAGAACCTTAAAAGTAATAGGGAGGAGTCCACTACAGCACGCAGAGCAACCATACAAATATATGACGAAACCAACGTAGTCAAAAGGCAAAGGTTAATTCGTGTCTTAGAGCAAGAGTTCATAAAAGAAATAATGGGAGCAACCAGTATAGAGAAAGAAAGAAGCATGCTTGCTACTCCTTTTGAGGGCACACCAGAACTTTCCACATCTCATACTCAGATGTTGGAAAGGCAACAGAGTGTCGAAGTGTCCTCATTTAGGATGCCAACAGACAAACATCAAGATATCCGAGAAAGGTACAAGGACAACAAAGCTAGGAATGAGAGGATAAAGGCCCAAACTTATTCACAATACTTAAATATTGCACCTACCAATCAGACAAGGCTGATGTTAGCCTATGATGAGAAAGAAGGCAAAATGCAAGTGATATTCATGAAACTTACCACACAACAACCAAGTTCAGCAGTTGACTTCCAGAAGATAGATTTTGAAGTGCTGGAAAAGGACATACATCCTATTGACTAGATTGAGTTGCACAAACAGACAGGGGAGATGATTTACTCCACCTTGAGATGGGAAGCCATCATAGCTCACCAATTGCAAATCTCCCTAGATAATATATCAGTTCAGTTCCAATTGGAGAAGCCCTCTTCACAGGCAAAAGAAAGCAGAATCAAGTCCTTGGATGACTTAATAATCAAGTTGGGACGTGATCCCAAAGATGTAAGGGCCACTAAAAGACTCATCAAGAAGAAAAATGATGACATTACTACTTTGAAGAAACAACTCAAGATTCCACCATTGCATCATCCATAAATAGCAGAAGTCTTGGAAACACAAAAATGACAAGAAGAGCTTATGGACTTGGTCCTAAATCTAAATGACCAATTGAAAGAAACATAGAAAGAATTGGACACATTGATTTAGTCCAAACAGAGTGAAATGGCTACTACTTCCACAACTGCCATTCCCATAGTAACAACTGTAGTCCCTTCAACATCAGTAACCTCGTTAGCACCAACAGCTCCATGTGCTACAACACTGCCAGTGACAACTGAGTCTACAACTGCAAGTACCTCAACAGAAAAGACAACAGAGTTAGTGAAAGCCATGGAGGAAATGTCCATCTAGGCAATAGAGCTTAAGAGACGGAAGGAGAAGGTGGAAAGCCTAGAAACTGATTGCAAGCTTGCCCAAATACAACAGAGAGAAGAAGCACAGAAAGCCCTAAGGATGGGTGAGAAGATAAAGGTCGTTGAAAAAAATTTAACTTTGCAAAAGCCACTAGGACAGACTAAGGAGATGCTCTGGGCCAATATCATTGACTCTGTCAATGATATTTGGCCTTCAATTCAAGTAATATTTGAGCAAACAGAATTGGTGAAAGGGGCCACCGAAGCAATGCAAAAGCTAAAGGAAGACCTAGGAGACTAGCCTAAGGATGCTAATCGACTCATCAAATTCTTGAACAACAAGAATAGTCATGAACTAAATGAGCTTGGTGTGGAGGACAGAAGTGAAGTCATGATTAAGATAAAAAAGGTTCTTTCTAAAAGAAACCTTATGCTTAACATGGAGGAAAAATGCCATGACATGCAAGTTGGCATTGACAAAGTCATGACAAAATTTTGAATTTTGAGGAAGAAAAGCCTTCCAAGTTCCATGGTCATCCATGACAAACTTATGACCCAATTGGACTATGTCGATAGATTAAAGAAATTATCCAAGGAACACGCAAGCACTTTAGGAGTCAAAGCATTGCGAACATGGAAAGTTTATATTGTACTTTAGAAAATCTATTTTTCCTAGAGCATGAGGTGAAACATCTATTTGTCACCAAACCAAAATTTGCCAAATACACTGAGGCAGACGTGATATATATAAAAGAATGTGTTGGGTCTTGAAATTGTCATGCACTTCCATCACACTTTCACTATCATGTCCAATATATCACTTCCATTTCACCTTCATTTCACTACCATGCCACTACCTTCATCTCACTTTCATCATTATTGGGTCACATTTATGTTTTTCCAAACTTTATTAATTCCTAGAATTTTTAAGTGAATTTGTGGTTATAAATTAGAAAATAATCTACATATGCTTATACCTAACAAGTGGGATGAGATTGTTGACATGTGTAGGTCAAAAGGAAGCTTCTAAAAGACCTTTATGTGGCATCCTAAGGCGAAATGCGAATTTGAGTGGAGAAGATCATGGGATCATGAGGATATGTGTCGCATTTCCTATTTGTATTTCACATTTCCTTTTCTCCCTTCTTTAGAATTTAGATTTTAACATTAAAAGTCATTAGATTTAGCTGTCCATTAACATTTAGAGATTTCATCTAGAAGCATAAATTTTTAGATTAATTTCCTTAAGCATAAGAAACAAAACCCCCAAAAACAACATAAACTATAAAACAATGAAGTAAGAAAAAAGGTTAACTAAGCACATATAGTGTACTATACTTCATCAGTTTACAATACCCAGATTGATAATTTATGTAAAATAATTTAAGACATTAAATTGACTCAAAATTTTGGCGTCGTTGCCGGGGAAGTGTAATTAGGAGACCTTATTTCTTACATCTAAAAAATTGATAATTTCTCGAGTATGCTCTCCTCCCGTGCTTTGTGTGATCTGGAGGGTCAGAAAAAGAATTTTTATGTTTAAAAAAAAATATTTTCATCATTTCATTTGATTTAATGAAAAACTTTACCTTCAAAAAATTGTTTTATTTAATAAAATATATATGACACATATCCTCATTTCCTATTTTGATTATAACTCTAGAGATATAGGGAGAGATTCATGGACTCTCATTAATGAGATAACTTCTCATATTTTTGTATAAATAGGAGATCTCTCTTCTTTATTTGGAAGCTTTGTTAACTTTTTTAGCTCAACTTGTCATTACTTTGTACTTTGTAATTTTGAAGAATTATAATAAATCTTTGAGGTTCCCAACATGGAAGGAGATGTGAAGTAGGAGATGTCATGGAGCATATTAGAATGTGAGGTAGAGTAGATTTTATTTTGTAATATTGCTTTGATTTCGTTCAAGTATGCTAATTTATTTTTATGATTGTTTTCAAGTTTAATAGTTTAGATTTTCCATTCATGCAACTTTAATTCATGCAAGTGAGTTCAACCGGTTCATTGTAGATTTATCTAACTGTGTAATCTATGCTTAACAAAATAGTCCAAGAAAGTAGTTCTCCTATTTTCCAATTGGTTCTTAGAGCATTAGAGCACACAATAGATTAGTTTTCCTTTACATGTTTTGTATTTGCTTTCCATTTCAAATTAGCATAACTAACTCTGTTTCCTATGCTTGCTAAATCGTCTCAAGAAGGTGGCTCTACCATTTTCCAATTGGATTGAATTTGGGTGTTTGTTCATGCAGCAGCGATAGATTATTTCCCATGCTTTCTTAAGATCACACCTATTGTATACTCAATTGCGTAAGTCATTTCAAGAAGATGATTTCGACATCTTCCTATATTGAATGTTCCCAGGGGTATTTGAGCCTGCAGTAGATCATAGTTGTTTTTGTATTGTTTTAAACTAGCATTATCATTTTTGCTTTCATTTCATAGACATTTGGTCGACCTAGATTAATCTAACTATTCAAAGTTTTGATTTGTTTTAATCTAATGTTCATTTCCCTTTCTCCCTTCTTTAGAATTTAGATTTTTACATTAAAAGTCATTAGATTCAGCTGTCCATCAACATTTAGAGATTTCATTTAGAAGCATAAATTTTTAGATTTATTTCCTTAAGCATAAGAAACAAAACCCCAAAAAACAACATAAACTATAAAACAATGAAGTAAGAAAAAAGGTTAACTAAGCACATATAGTGCACTATACTTCATGAGTTTATGATACCCAGATTCATAATTTATGTAGAACAATTTAAGACGTTAAATTGACTCAAAATTTTGGCGTCGTTGTTGGGGAAGTGTAATTAGGAGACCTTATTTCTTACATTTAAAAAATTAATAATTTCTCGAGTATGCTCTCCTCCCACACTTTGTGTGATTTGGAGGGCCAGAAAAAGAATTTTTACATTTAAAAAAAAATATTTTCATCATTTCATTTGATTTAATGAAAAACTTTACCTTCAACAATTTTTTTTTATTTAATAAATATATATGTATATTTTTAAATCTTTGAAATATATTATATAATTTTAATAAAAATAATCGTCCTTAAAAAAAATAAAAAAATTAATCCACTTTTCACATAATAAAACAAATAAAAACACATCATTTGTAAAAGGTCGAAATGCACTCTTGATGAAAACGCAAATTTAGTTACTTCCAAGACAATTTCAATTTGAAAATTTGATAGCAAACCTGAAACATTATTCAATTTCCAGCCGTAGCATTTGTTTCAAACTCTCAATCTACTTCAAGCAGCAATCATTCATCAATTTCTCAATCAAAATTCAACCACGTGATGCATTCTTCTAGGTTGAGATTATCGAATTGGAGAAAGAAGATCTGGAAGTTTTACCACAACATACATCCTCCCTCTTCTCTCATTCCTTCTTTTTTGATACTAAATAGTTGGAGCATGGTGAAGAACGAATTTCCCAGGAGAACCTTCGTTCCAATTTTTTTCTTAGATAGTCAGATCTTCAACCAGTGAACTCTTTGAACCCAAACTAATTGGTACCAACTTTCTTTCTGTCTACTACATGAGTTATTGGACAAACACCTTTGCCCGTATTACTACTAGCCACACAAATGTATCTATCTCAATATTGGTCGGCCCTGCAACAACATTCAAACTCCATTAAAACGCAATTCAAAGGGGAATTCAATGAAGGCCGATAGAATATTTGAAATAAAATTAAAAATATTCATTGACATGATAGACAAAAATCAAATTTGAAATTCATTTTTTTATAGAAGACACAATTGACAGAAAATGGATCATTTTAAACACTTGATTTTAAAACGAATTTCCTGAGCAAACTGAGGCAAATTAGGAGAAAAAAAAAACATGGGTTATTTCGGGAACGGAGTCAACTAGGTAACCCATAGATGGTTTTGAAGAATTTTGTAATGGTTTAGGATAATTTTCCGATTCTTTGGAGCCCCATTTGGCATGTTGCGTGAGAAAAAACAATGTTCATTAAATGAGCAGAGCACTATTTGAACATGACACGCTCCAGGAAGAAAAATTCAATTTAAAAACTAATCGTTATGTGGCATTCAATCCATATGGTGTGATATTCTGTTAAATCTAAGAATCCAATTTGATCTAGACTCATGAATGATTGGTCCAAGTGCACCAGTTGCCAGAAACACAAGTGGGCAAAGCTTTTCTATCAGCAGTTCAAAATACTTGCCTCAGAATTGGGTTCAAGAATCCAACATTCCAGCTGGCCTGAAATGTATAACATTATGATGCAGGTAGGGCTGGCTTGCAAACCAGGATCTTTTAAAATCTCTCTCGTGGAAACTTGATTAGTTCACAATGATAATAAGACCATTAAATCTCATATGAAAGCTTTCATTTAAATTAAAGGTCTTCGTCCCATCCCATAGACTTCAAACCAGTTTCTTGAAAACTCAACCTAAATGAGTCACATCCACAACATATATTCATACCCTCAATCCAATGTTATGAATATCTAATAAAATTTGGATTTCAAGATCCAATTCAACGAACCTAGCAATCACTACCTGAAAATTCAACTTCTTCTATCATTGATTACCTTATATCTTCGATGTACAACTGACTTGAGGATTCAGAACTCCAAACTCTGCTCAACAGTATGTAGAGAATGTCATGCATGGATGAAGGATTCTGTTTGAAGCTATGTGTTATTGGCGACCTGATGGATGAAGGATTTACGCCCACAACAAACACAACTTTCTCCCTTTCATGTAATTCATTACAAATTCATTACAATTGGAAGGAGCGCATAGAGTCCATGCACACAGTCAAACCAAACCAGGTCTCTGTTCACTTGATATAATTGGTTGATAACCGCTCTGCCAGCGGACCCCTCTCCATGCAGTTGTGTCAAAACACACAACAATCGGTAATCAACAAAATCATAATGCAACTCCACGCATATACTCGTATAATCCACACGCACAATTATATAATTAACAGTCAATATGCGCTGCCCTTTACATGCATATAATACCGCCTTCGAGCCAAACGCTAGAGAATTCATTTCCAAAGTATTTAATACACATGGTGATATATATCCACGCTTGTAGGGCGATATTAATACATAAGTTTATATATATCAAATACAAACAACTGTGCCATGTGAAGTGGCGGAATTCTCAAATGCAGCGTTTAAGGTTCATTAATTCTTTCACTGGAAATTGCGCCTGAGGTTTGAAACTATACGCATAGGTCATTATGTCAAATAAATTTCAACTGCGCCCACGCTTGCAGGGGTTAATATACAGTTGATGTCTATCAATAACAAACAGTTGCACCCATATGAAGCTACATAAATTTTTAAACTGTACAACAATTTTAAAATATATCCACCAACAATATATGTAATTTGAAACAATAACTTACGACCTTTTGCGGGCCAGATCTTCAACGTTCATGGCCCTTACAATTTCTAGAGGATTTACAGTCTTGGCTGTTCAACTTATTCTCCACCACACTCTCTCACACTCTCTGATCTTTAATGTCTTTTAGGATTCCTAATTTATAAAACTTAGCATGATCTAAAAATCCTAAAATCACTCAACTAAAGCTCTAACTCTACATTTAATGCATACAAAAGTCTATTGATGCTTTATTCCATATTTTCCTGTTTTAAGAACAAGAAAAGCCTCCTTATCCCGTAATGATCCACATTCATTGCTTTATGCCTAAAAGCACTCCCTATTTCCTATTTTCTCATTTATTTATCTAATTAATCACACTGACTTGTAACTTAGGAAAATAATTCTAGAATGCTTGATCCCCTATGACTATTATTTACAATAATTTCTCTTGGGTTGAATGCTCCTGCATCAGACTCCCAAGGTAGAAAAATTTCATGATCTCCTGATCATGTGTTCAGATCTAGGTTTGCCTGGATCACATATCTTGTGTTGCAACTTTCCATTTGTCGCTGCTTTTGTTTGTTGTTCTTCTCCAGGTCTCCACACTTTATGCTACTTTGCTCCACTAGCTGTACTCTTGCAATCTTTTGCTATCTTCCTTTTGCTGCTTCTCCTTTGTTTCACTACTGCTGGTCTCTTCCAAGATTCCTTCATCATCATCCGCCTCATCATTTCAATTTCTTTGTCTAACAGATTTTCTCGAGCATCTTCATTTAGACCTGTACATTGTTAGAATAAAAAATATAAGGTATCAGTGCCTCTTCTGCTGTTGTCTCAGCTGTCATCATAAATGTCGCCCCACATGTTGCTCTAGCTGTCACTATGGATGTTGCTGCCTCCCAAACTTCCTGTCCCTTTGCAACATTCCTTTGCTTGTCACCTGCAATTTCATTTCCAACTTTTTCCTCTGGTTCAGATGTCTCCAGCAAATATTTCAGCACATAAGTCCTCTATCTCTCCAACTCTCTTCTCTGGAGATCTAGTTTTCTATACAATTCAACAATTTCATTAAGAGTAGAACTTGGAAACTTCACACAATTTTCTATACCTTCAACAACTTTTGACCAATCATCAGCTGGTCCAACATTCTGATTAGACTCCTTCGTCTTCATTTTCTCATCATTGACTTGAACAGCTTTCAGATTCAACTCTTCTTGGACAAATTCTAAAGCTTGTTCATCTCCCTATTTTGTACCTGCAAACATACACAACTAATTAGTTTTTAAGTCACAAGACTTTTTAGTCTTGACTGCTTCCTTCAGCACACCTGTTAATTGCATGCTTATCTGTAAATCTTTTTTCTGTTGTAGCCTTTGCCACTTCACTCTCTTCCTGAGCAGTAAACCATGTCTCTGGTCTTTCACATTTTCCTGTAACAACTCCATCAATAGCTCAAGATGAACTGCTATCTCAGTTTTCTCTTTCTCATACTCTTCCTGAGTCAACTGCTGTCTTATGCCATTCGCCTTGGCATATTTCTCCTTCTTTCTTTTGTGGCCTCTTTCTGAACCTCTGCTATCTCCTTTATGACTTTCAGTAGTCATCTCCTTCACCATGAGTTCTTCACCTATGAGTTTCATGAAGCCTCTACCACAACAAACTCTCTTGCTACCACTTACCTCACCAATCCTTCCCTCCGGATCTGGTTTTTTGGCAATCATTGGTCCTCTGCTGGAACCTTTTGAGCATACTCTACTGCTCCTGTAGGCTTCCCCCATCTGCAACTTTATTCAACCTCTGTTGAATCTTTAGGTTCTGCCACATTCACTTAGAATCCCTTGCTAGACTCCTTTATCACTGCACTCTAGCTGTGATCTACTTCTCCTTGCTGAGATTTCTTCACTATGCCTGTAAATCAATATTCATCAGTCCCAAAAATCATCACATGCAATTAACTTAACTAAAAACAACTTGAATCTTCAAACAGAGCTATTCCTGCTCTGATAGCACTTGATGCAGGCAGGGCTGGCCTGCAAACCAAGATCTTTTAAAATCTCTCTCGTGGAAACTTGATTAGTTCACAATGATAATAAGACCATTAATTCTCATATGAAATCTTTCAGCTAAATTAAAGGTCTTCACCCCATCCCATAGAATTCAAACCAGTTTCTTGAATACTCAACCTAAATGAGTCACATCCACAACATATATTCATACCCTCAATCCAATGTTATGAATATCTAATAAACTTTGGATTTCAAGATCCAATTCAACGAACCTAGCAATCACTACCTGAAAATTCAACTTCTTCTATCATTGATTACCTTATATCTCCGATGTACAACTGACTTGAGGATTCAAAACTCCAAACTCTGCGTAACAGTATATAGAGAATGTCACACATGGATGAAGGATTATGTTTGAAGATATGTGTTATTGACGACCTGATGGATGAAGGATTTACGCCCACAACATACACAACTTTCTCCCTTTCATGTAATTCACTACAATTGGAAGCAGTGCATAGCGTCCATGCACACAGTCAAACCAAACCAGGTCTCTGTTCACTTGATATAATTGGTTGATAACTGCTCTGCCAGCAGACCGCTCTCCATGTAGCTGTGTCAGAACACACAGTAATCGGTAATCAACAAAATCATAATGCAACTCCACGCATATACGCATATAATCCACGCGCACAGTTATATAATTAACAGTCAATATGCGCTGCCCTTTACACGCATATAATACCTCCTTCGAGCCAAATGCTAGAGAATTCATTTCCGAAGTATTTAACACACATGGTGATATATATCCACGCTTGCAAGGCGATATTAATACATAAGTTTATATATATCAAATACAAACAACTGTGCCATGTGAAGTGGCGGAATTCTCAAATTCAGCGTTTAAGGTTCATTAATTCTTTCACTGGAAATTGCGCCTGAGGTTTGAAACTATACGCACAGGTCATTATGTCAAATAAATTTCAATTGCGCCCACGCTTGCAGGGGTTAATATACAGTTTATGTCTATCAATAACAAACAGTTGCACCCATATGAAGCTACAGAAATTTTTAAACTGTACAACAATTTTAAAATATATCCACCAACAATATATGTAATTTGAAACAATAACTTACAACCTTTTGTTGGCCCGATCTTCAATGTTCATGGCCCTTACAATTTTCCAGAGGATTTACAGCATTGGCTGTTCAACCTATTCTCCACCACACTCTCTCACACTCTCTGATCTTCAATGTCTTTGAGGATTCCTAATTTATAAAACTTAGCATGATCTAAAAATCCTAAAATCACTCAACTAAAGCTCTAACTCTACATTTAATGCATACAAAAGTCTATTGATGCTTTATTCCATATTTTCCTGTTTTAAGAACAAGAAAAGCGTCCTTAACCATAATGATCCACATTCATGGCTTTATGCCTAAAAGCGCTCCCTATTTCCTATTTTCTCATTTATTTATCTAATTAATCACACTGACTTGTAACTTAGGAAAATAATTCTAGAATGCTTGACCCCCTATGACTATTATTTACAATAATTTCTCTTGGGCTGAATGCTCCCGCATCACATTAGTCACCAATTAACAATATTCTATGTTGGGCAAGCTCATGTTTTTAATGATATCCATCTTTCAAAGGTAGATGCCATACTAGCTTTAGCTGGATCAAATGGGAAGTCTTGGACTTTCTTTCTGGTACCTGGCTGCATAAAATTTATTTTCTAATAACTTAATCAGAAAGCTGATGTCTTGGCTACCTTTACCATTGAGGTACCCTAGTGTATTATCTTTGGTAATGTAAACAAACATAGCAACAACTAGTTTCCTGCTCTGCAGCAAATATTATTAAAATCAAGGAATTTTGGTAGTCTTGTGCAAATTCTGAAAACTACTTTTTCCTTAACATTTCATAGAATATTGATTTGTTATGTGTTTGACCTATAGCTCCTTACATTATCATATTTTTTCTTCTGGTATTGATAGATTTTTTTCATTGTCTCAAAATGAAGAAGCCATCACCATTTTTAGTTGGGTAAATGAACTTATTTTCATGTAGAAACAAGGCTTTCGTGTTGATGCATATTATAGTGACAACACAATCATAGATTTATGTGTTTTGATCTAGAATAGAGGTATGTGTTATCACTATGTCACCACATGTTCTTCTTGACTTCAAGGAGAAAAATGAAAAACAAAACAAAAGGTTCACAAGTTTTAAAAAATAAAATAAAAATAAAAATAAAAAAATAAAAAAAATTGAATCAATGAAATAAATAGATTATTTGCTCACTTTTCTTGAATGCATTGATTAATTTTGGGCTGATGATTAAAAATTCATAGCTAACTCTCTGTTCAAGATTTTTAGTTACAGAAACTATGTACGTTCTACAACTAGAAATCCATTTCGTAGCTAAACATTAATTATGCAGCTAAGAAACCTCATTGTTCAAATCAATCTAACTTTCTCATATGAAATCAGATTTCGATGATTCAAGTGTCGTTCGAAAGATATAAACAAGATCTACATAATGATAAATCTATCATCAGAGTTTGAAACAATAAAAAATCAAGAAATTTCTCAAAATATATAACAGTTAACTTGAGACATTAATTCCAAAGCAGGTATAAATTCTTTTGGTTTTCCTTCGTAAACTTGTTTCATTAGTACGAATTCTTAGTTTTATGTGTAAATTTCATAACTAGAGAGATTGCTCATCTCTCTCTTTTGATAGTCTTACATTCCATTGTAGAAGAAGTATTAATTTTTTGCAAGTTCCAAGAGGAAGGACAGATGACTACAAGTGAATAGTGTCTCTCTTAGAGACCAATTTGTTTCATAAGAGGATGATCAACAACAAAGAAGAAACATCAATGCATGAGCACATGCTAATGCAAAATCAGATCCAAGCACTTGCAAAAATTTTAGATACTATAGTCTCAATTACATCCATACTTCATAACAAACCATTCATCTCATTTCCCTTCATATTTTCCATTTACATTCAAATACACTTTCCATTACTTTTTGTCCACTCCTAACCCAGAAATAAAAGCAAGAAGTTTAGTTACATGCTTGCTGCCTATTTCCATTATTACTTTCCATTTCCATCTTCCATTTCCATTTTCCCTTTCCTATTATTTTCTTTTCACAAATAAACCCTACTTCAATGCAAATTATTGAGTCCATAGTCCTTTGAGTCTAAATTCCTTGCAAAAACACCTTGAGGCTTGCATGCCTTAATGGAAATTCCTCATGACGATGAACAATGGGAATACATTAATGTCCCTTGTTCATTGGATCTTCTAGGTGACTTGACATCGGCAAATTTATTCGTACCTAGCAAGATGTGTTTGGGCATCTTGACTCTCATTGTCATTAATGGTGAGAGTTCTCGTGTTGACTAGTGGCATCCATTAATGGCTACTAAGTCAACAATTTCCTGCTACATTTGACATCAGAACATCTATTCACATAGCAGGAATTGTGCCAATGAGTTTTGAAGACATGAAGACTATTATTTTCAGTATTTTGGAGAAGATGTAAAAGATATGTAGCTATAACAGATCAAAACCATTCAACAATAGATTCAGGAAGTTTTAGTAGAAGTAATAAAAATTCATTTTGACTATTTTATCCATGACTCTTTTTGTATAGCCACTTAAAGAAGATTATGATCACAATTTTGTTTCCACAACAAATACAACTCATCCATTTCCAAAGGGTAAGTTAAGATACGTCATTTTCTAAATTTTTACCATCGAATTCCATAAAAATCTAGGATGATAATTGTTGGCAAAACATTTCACTTCCTCATTTCATAAAATTGCCAATACCATCAGTTGGGGGGAATACATTCATATTCATATCTTACCACATTCATATCGTATTCATAAGCCCACATACTTCCAAAATATATTAACTATTACATTATTATTATGACCATATAATGGCTTTTATAGAGTGCTTAAAGGATAATTGGGTACAAACACAATCATGGTTGTCACACAAGAACCAACCATGATGCAATCCAATAAACATATACTTTGCAACAATAATCAAATATCATTATGCAAAGTTCAAAGATCAAAATTGAATGCAACAACAAAAAATGGTTGTAACACAAGAACCAACCATGTTGCAATTCAAGTAAAACACTTTGTAGAAGTATGAAGTTATCAAATGATATCATGCAAAGTTAAGCCAAAGCTCAAGGATCAAAAGAATTAATGTAATATATATTGTATGAGGACATGCAATAGCTTCAGTTGGGGGGTATGTTGGGTCTTGAAATTGTCATTCACGTCCATTACACTTTCACTATCATGTCCATTATATCACCTCCATTTCACCTTCATTTCACTACCATGTCACTACATTTATCTCACTTTCATCATTATTGGGTCACATTTATGTTTTTCCAAACTTTATTAATTCTTAGAATTTTAAAGTGAATTTGTGGTTAGAAATTAGAAAATAATGTGCATATGCTTATACCTAACAAGTGGGATGAAATTGTTGACATGTGTAGGTCAAAAGGAAGCTTCTAAAAGACCTTTATGTGGCATCCTAAGGCCAAATTCGAATTTGAGTGGAGAAGATCATGGGATCATGAGGATATGTGTCACATTTCCTATTTGTATTGAAACTCTAATAAGACATGTGTCTTATCATTCTCTATTTTGATTATAACTCTAGAGATATAGGGAGAGATTCATGGACTCTCATTAATGAGATAACTTCTCATATTTTTGTATAAATAGGAGATCTCTCTCCTTTATTTGGAAGCTTTGTTAACTTTGTTAGCTCAACTTGTCATTACTTTGTACTTTGTAATTTTGACAAATTTGAATAAATCTTTGAGGTTCCCAACATGGAAGGAGATTTTAAGTAGGAGATGTCATGGATCATATTAGAGTGCAAGGTAGAATATATTTTATTTTGTAATTTTGCTTTGATTTCATTCAAGTAAGTCATTTTATTTTTATGATTGTTTTCAAGTTTTCAAGTTTAGATTTTCCATTCATGCAAGTTTAATTCATGCAAGTGTGTTCAACCAGTTGATTGTATATTTTTCCAACTATGTAATCTATGCTTAACAAAATAGTCCAAGAAATTAGTCCTCCTATTTTCCAATTAGTGCTTGGAGCATTATAGCACACAATAGATTACTTTTCCTTTACACGTTTTGTATTTTCTTTCCATTTCAAATTGGCATAACTGACTTTGTTTCCTATGCTCGCTAAATCGTCTCAAGAAGGTGGCTTTACCATTTTCCAATTGGACTAAATTTGGGTGTTTGTTCACACAGCAGTGATACATTCATTTCCCATGCTTTCTTAAGATCACATCTATTGTATACTCAATTGCTTAAGTCATTTTAGGAAGATGATTTCGACATCTTCCTAGATTGAATGTTCCCAACGATATTTGAGCTTGCCATAGATCATAGTTATTTTTGTATTGTTTTAAACTAGCATTATCATTTTTCCTTTCATTTCATAGACATTTTTCTAGCCTATATTAATCTAATTATTCAAAGTTTTGATTTGTTTTTATCCAATGTTCATTTCCTTTGCTCCCTTATTTAGAAATTAGATTTTAACATTAAAAGTCATTAGACTTAGTTGTCCATTAACATTTGGATATTTCATCTAGAAGCATAACTTTTTAGATTAGTTTCCTTAAGCATAAGAAACAAAACCCTGCAAAACAACATAAACTATAAAATAATGAAGAAAAATGGTTAACGAAGCACATATAGTGCACTACACTTCATCAGTTTACGATACCCGGATTAATAATTTATGTAGAACAATTTAAGACATTAAATTGACTCACCATAATTCTTAAGGTAATGTTACTTGCAGATGAATGGTGGGAAAAAATGACAGATTTACTATAAGTTACCACAATAAATATGAATGGCAGCAAGGTGAAACAGATAAACAGGGTCAAAGAGTAACAAGTTAAAGAGTATCATTTAAAAACCAAAGACAAAGGTGATTCCGGCGTACACATATTAGCCATCCTAAAAGGTATCAAGTTCAATTGCAATAGCCAACACTACCACAATAACAGGGACAACATGATGCAATTTTCCTTCTATCTCTATCTCCATGCCTAAAGATATTTTGATTTCCTAGATTAATTCTCAAACTATTATGAGATATTTTGTAATATTTTTTGTATAAATACTTCACATTTTGAAGTATTTAGTGTTGATTCAAAGACATTTCTGTAGACTTGTATCTAAAATCATAGTTCTATTATATCAAGACTGGGTTGGTTTGCTGGATCATGGAATACAGTTTAGACATTTTACGGGATTCTTATGTAAAGCGAAAATCAGATAAGTGTTCCCTCATGTGTATTATTGTTTTTCCTTATTTTTATTAATAATCATATGTGTTTCTATGAAATCTGAATGGGAGACTAGGAATGATATTTCAGAACTTGCTTTAATGCACTCTGTCTTGACTGTTTACCTCCTTAATGTTTTCTACTAAACTATCTTAGTTAGGGAATTCTTAAATGCTCCCTTACTTCCATACTTTCTCCTTGTGGCCTATGTAGCAAAGAATTCTTAATTTCTCCTTGTTGATGATCACCCTCTTTTCCTCATTTTGATCTCAGTCTAAGGATTTTTTATTGCCCTTTTACCCTGGTTAGAATCATTCCATCCATCAACCCTTTGAAAATCTGCCTTTTTCTTTGCTAGCCTGCCAAGTAAACACTCCCTTTAGTGATTTGGTCCAGTTAAGCCATCCTTTGATTGACTCCATAGCCCAATGGATTTAAAAACCTAGCTCTATCCATTTACTCCAAGAATTCCACCACCCAACTTTCAATCAAAATCAAAATCCTTATGAACACTAAGAACTAGCCTAAAATCCCACCCAAAACAAAGCTAAATTATAAATAGAGAGCCCTCTCTAGACTTAGGTTGGCTAAAACCCGAGCCTAAATTATTAGGTTTGTAGTTACCTTAGATTATTCCTTCTTTTGATAACTTCTAGGGATGACTTCTGAGTGATAACATAGTGGTGACCATACTGGGGACTCAAATCCTCAGTCTTAATAAACCTTTGAGAAATTTCAAATCTTTATTTCAAGCCACTTGAAGGATTTATTAGAAGTTATTTATAAAATTTCACAAAAAGATAAATAATTAGAAAAGATTGAAATCTGGCTTCAAGGAGAACTCACTATACTTGGGCCAATCCTGATCCAAACCCTCCCCAAGTATTTTACAATCCTAATCTAATTTCAAGAATATCCAGAAGACAAGAAAGTTCAGTCAGTCCTATGCCTTCAATTAAAGTAGATTCCTGCCTAGATGAGTGGTTGTTTTTAGAAGACCTCCCCTTTCACGAGTCTTTTGACCTTTCCCTATTTAGAACTAGGTCTAAGAGTACACTTGATGACATATTTCTAGATCCAAAATTTACAGTAGAACTTGAAATCCAAAGGGAAAACTTGTCAATTGACCAATACATTCTAAATTCCCCTCAGTCATCCCTTACTATTTTTAAGATCCTTGAGCTTTCTGAAACAATTTCAACTTCCTTTAGTTCACCATTATTCCCTTCCATCTCTGAAGTTCATTCCTCACCTCCATTTATACCTTCACTTCCCCACCAACCTCCCATTACACATTAGTCACCCATTACTCCCACTTCTCCATTACCCACTGTATCATCTTCTCGTACCCAAACTCCACTTCTTAGTCCTACCAACTTAGAGCTATGGCAAATAGATATGCCCATCTTGTGTTGCCTACTCCATGAGGTGCCATGCCACAAGATCACCAAAACAAAATTGTCCAATTTGATGGCATAGGACCCTATACAACACAACAACATACAAGAATGATGGCAAACTTTTTTGAATTACATGAAATTGATATTGGAGATGTTCAAATGAGGTTGTTTGCTTAGACTCTAGTTGGTGATGTAAGAACATGGTTTAGATATTTACCTGCTAATAGCATAGACACTTTAGAAGTATTTTATCAGTGATTTTTAAATAGATGGGAAAAGAAAAAGAACCCTCTGCAGATTCTTTCAAAATATGAAAACATCAAGAGAGGGCCAAATGAAATAGTCCAGGATGATTGTACTATATTTAAGAATATATACAATGCAATACCAGTCGACCTTAGACCCCTACCTGGCTTAGCTCTAGTAATGTTTCCTGATGTGTTTGACACTGATATGGAATTTCAACTTAGAGAGAGAAACCCTCCAACTCTAGAAGCTATGTAGAGTGTAGCAGTTAGTGTAGAAGCTAATTTGCTAGCAAAGAGAGCTAGAGTTAGGAACGAAAGGAGAGCACCCTTAAAAGATGAAGCCACACCCTTTGACCTTAAAATGGATGCCCTAGACAAAGGAATGGAAAAACTGATGGATAAGATAGAGGATATTGAAAGGAAGCATCACTGGGATAATCAACAACCACCTCTAGTAAGAAATCCAAACTTTAGAAAGAATCAAAATTAGAACACTAGAAAAAATGGACCTAATTAGAATATTAGGCCTCCTTTTCCAGAAAACTATGTTGAAACTTCCCATTCAAAAGACCCTAAATGAGACACCGAAATTAAATTAATGAGATTAGATGAGGAGGAAACTATCTTTTTGACTCAAGATGATTAGGAATTACATATGCTTCAGAAATTACAAACTCAATTTGGAGAATCATTCGATTACAAGCAAGGGTATGATTCTGTTATCTTCGAAGTGCACAAACAATACAATTTGAGGAGTAAAAAGAACATTGATACTCCTGAACAAAACAAGAAATCAATACCAAATCCACCTAAGACAATTAAAGCAGTTCCAGCTACAAAAACTCTCCAAATCCTCTCTAGACCAAATCAGAATCCTGCTATGTTATAGACATTTTTGCGCATTTCAAACCTAATCATAAATGTCCATAAACTGAGGGCTCCTAAGTCCCTAAAAGTGTTACTTCACTGCCTAAAGGAACAAGGTTAACTGATTACATCATCTCCCAGAAGTTCTCCACTGAAAACTGCTCATAAATGGTTAAATCTAGACCATACTAAAAGCTCAATGCAGAGGGTGCGATGCATATCGCCTTCCCAATGTACAGGGTGCGATGCATACTGATTTTTTCCTCTATAGGATGCGATGGTCGAGAATGGACAAATGGAAAGGACAAAAATGCGAGGTGGAAGATCATGGAATCTTCTAGAAGCTTCCCCTCTGACACTTGCCACTCCATTTTCGACCAGGGATGAGTAAGAGATCATCATTCTCCAAGTGGAAGCAGGAACTATTAGAGAGAAGACACTAATCAAGATCCCAGAGGATGACTCACCCTCTCTGTAATCATCTATATATGGATCCCTCATCACAGAGATCCAGAGGCTGGAATTTTGTATCTTATAGAGAAGTGTTGTTGGTTTTCTGGTGTACATTCACAGTTGTTGGGTGATCTAGCTTTGCTTGGGGTGAAGAAGGGCTTCTTAGCTGGAGGATGATGTTGGGTCAGAGCACATGGTTGTAATCCTCTTGCTACTTTTCATCTTAATAAAGCTATTCTTGTTTCCTTCCATATTCTTGTGTACTTGTTATATATGCATGTATATGGTTAATACACATCTGATCCTGTATTATTTATGAATTTAGATCCTTGTTTCTTGCATAGTAGTATGTTGTTGTGATTCGACAGGTTCTTTTGAAGCTGGGCAGATAAAGAAGAATCAATGAAGCTCTATCAAGAAGGAGAGGAAATAAAGCGCAAGACTCAGGTTGGTCTTCTTGGTCCTCCTCTCATTTATTTTCATAAAAGGAAACAATAGTAGACTTTGATTTTTTGTTTCTAAGATAGCCACCCATCTTAGTGGGAATAGCAACATCCGAGTGGAAATTATTCCCAGATAACAAGATGGTTATAGCTTATGTTCATCCTTGAAGTCGATTGAACTCGATTTACCTGGTGATCTACTTTTAGCCTTTGCTAACGATTGTCAACCTGTTCACTTCTCCTTGCTGCATCAAGATAGCTTTTGGAGGTTGACGACTTCTGTGTTTGAGACGCTTCTTCAGTATATCCAAGACTTGTCTTTATTAGAGGAGAATGCTACACTTTGATAATTTCATCTAAAGTTTCTGATCCTTTAGCAAATATGAGATTGAGAGCTTTTTTTTTCTCAATATCTTTTCTTAGACCCACAATTTCACATTCTAATTTTTCATTGTGTTTTTCCCTTTCAACAAGTTGGAATGTCAGAGTATCTATGATCATATTCTTTTCTTCTAAACAAATTTTAAGTTTAGAAATTTCTCCATAAATACCATCTTCATCTAAAGCATCCAAGAAACCATCATCTTCAAAAGCCATCAGAAGTCTCTAATCATTACTATTTTCATCTTCATCACTATTTGATAAACCATCACTATCTTCATGAGTATAGTAGCTCTTCTTATTTACACTTTGTTTTATATTCCATTTTGTTGATTCCTTACCTTTATCAAGCTTATCTTTGTGAGGACATTTGGCAGCATAATGACCGACTCTTCCACAAGAAAAACATTTGAAAGGTAGTTTACCTTTGAATCTTCCAGAACCCTATTGAAGGCTCTTGACAAAGTTTGATTCTTCCTCTCCTTCTGATGTATGTCCTGATTCATTGAGTTCTCCTTTTCCTTAAGCTTTGAATGTGGCTTCTCTAATATCTGATGGACCCCCTTTTCTCATTTCATAAGTAGTTAGGATTTTGTGTAGCTGTGACATAGTGATACTCTGGAGATCCTTCTTTTCTTCTATGGCAGAAACTTTTGATTCAAACTTAGAAGACAAAGATCTTAAAACCTATTCAACTAAAGTAACTTATTTTATCTCTCCACCCAATTTTTTCATACGATTAACAATCTCATCTATACGTAAGAAGTAATTAGCTATACTTTCATCATTGTGCATTTTGAGAGTTTCATATTGAATTTTAAGAGATTATAGTTTTGCACGCTTTACCTGATCGTCTCCTTCATACCTTAGAATGATCTTGTCCCATATTTCTTTAGCGGTTTTGAGCTACATAACCTTGACAAATTCTAATTGTGACAGAATCCCCAATAGAGTATTGGAAGCCTTGTCATTTGTTTCATACTGCTTTTTACCTACCGTATCTATAGGAATTGCTAATGGAAATGTGTATCCTCCTTCCACAATTTCCCAAACATCTGTTCCAAGGGATTGAAGATAGGCTGTGGTTCTTACCTTGCAATAGACGAAGTTGCTCCCATCAAAGATTGGTGGTCTAATGGATTCCTCTCATTCGTAGTTACTCATGATGATAGATCTTCCTTCAAGCGATCAAGCTTCTTCTGAAGAACCTTCTCTGATACTAATTGTTGGAAATAATACTAAGGGGGGGGGGGGGGGGGGGGGTTGTGAATCAGTATTAGCAAGTCAATAATATTTCTTTTCACAATGAAATTTGTATACATTGCTTCAGTTACTGAAACTTGCATATATACACAACTGTAGTTAAGGAAACAAGCGTATATTCTGTAGACTTATAATTTAGTTAATTCATTAGATGTTGATCTTTAATCTGTGCATCAGAACCATATAACAATAACCAAGTATAGTAAAAATAGAGTAGACAATCACACACAAGAACACAAGATATAAGGTGGAAACCCAATGTGGGTGAAAACCACCTGCTGCAATTCGTCTCTATCTTATTTTAATAAGAAACTTCCTTTTACAATATTTCTATACTGGTGGAGTCTTATACCAGTACATAGGCTTCTACCTGCAGAAGGCTACAACCTTCTCTCATTCTCCAGCTTCTCCTAGAAGGGAGCTACAACCCCTTAGCTCTTGTACTAGCTAATGTACTAGTACATGGGTGCTGACCTACATAAGGCTACAACCTTCTCTTTTATTCCAGGGACCATGTTTCATAAATTTTCAGACTGGATTCATCAGTAACATCAATCAAACATCAAAATATATCTACATCAATCAATCTCCTTTACACCACCCAAAACTCAATCAAACAATCACTTCTTTGAATGTTGTAACCAAAATACAATAACAGTACCAGAACCCAAGCCAAAACCCAAAACACTACAACAACAAACAAAAGTAGCTAAAACATATTTTATGAGATGTACACTACCTCAATGTGTCGAACCTGTGTTCATATGTTGTTATATGAAGGCAAACTTTCATATATGTTGTTTTGAAATGCCGAAATAGCGTGTATATGCACCTTTTTTATAATGAGCTTGCGTATATATCTGTAAAAGATTATTTATCCTTTACAACTATTCAAACATCAGTTATACCCAGATCATCAGATTTATAGATTACGAAATGTGCCAATTATTCAGATAAAAGATCAAAACCACATAAAGATACTTCTCTTCAAGCCTTAAGATCCTGACCCATCAATAGAACTTATCCTTCTTCAAGCGCTCAGGTTCCTTCTTGATTCAGATCCAGCTATGCATCATAACCCAATGACTAGTATTCTAGATCTTTCTCTTCATTATATATTCAATTTCTTGAGTTCCTTTACCTAATGATCTCCTACTCCTTTTATAGTCTTAGGCCTTACTCAATACCATGGTCCAAAACCACTTAGACTCAATATCTCGAACCAATTACCTGGGGTCAACACTTTGAACAAGATACCTTGGACCAATACCATGGGTCAAAATACCATGGTCCAAATACCACGGACCAAAACCAAATTCTCCAACATGTACATGCCTTTCCTTGTGTGAAAGTGTGTGTATAGGCATATGCGCCTTTTGTTTGGTGAACCTGCGTGTATACGTGGCTTGGGCAAGGGTAACCTGAATATATCTCGTTTTCCTTCATTCTGAGAGCTTGAACTATGATCTTTCATCTGAGTGAGTTTCCATCAAGGACAACACATGTGTCATAGTGCCAAACCTGTGTCATAATGCCAACATTTTTAGCAACAATTGGTATCAGAGAAGGTCCTTCAAAATAAACTTGATCGCTTGAAGGAAGATCTCCCAAGATGAGAAATCAAGACGGAACGACATCTATTAGACCACCACTCTTCAATGAAAATAATCTAATATATTGGAAGACAAGAACTAGATCCTATCTTCAGTCCCTTGGAGTGGGCAATTGAGGAAGGAAGTTACCAATATCTAGTCGCAGTTGCCAAAAATGCAATAGAAAAGAAGACTTATGAAACCAATGCCAAAGTTGTCAATGCATTATTGAGAATCTTGAAAAATTCATAATTTGTCAAAATTATGCAGTTAAACACAACAAAATAAATATGGGACAAAATCATTCAAAGCTATGAAGGCGATACCAAGGTAAAAAAATTTAAACTCCAAACTCTTAGAATTCAATATGAAACTCTCAGAATGCATAATGATGAAAGTATTGCTAGTTTCATTCTATGTATAGATGAGAATGTAAATCACATGAAAAATATGGGTTGAGAAAAAAGACACCACTTTAGTAAAGAAAATTTTAAGATATCTAACTCCTAAGTTCAAGTCAAAAGTGTCTGCCATTGAAGAGAAGTAGGATGGGTAGACTCTTACTATTGTTCAACTTCACTAGATCCTGACTACTTTTGAAATGAGGAAAGGAGGTCCCTCATAAGTCAGAGAAGTCGCATTTAAAGCACCTGCAAAAGGAAAATAAAAGAAAACAAGGAATCAACATATATATCAGAAGAACATGAGGTGAACTTTGTAAAGAAACTTCAACTAGGCACCGGAAGGTTCAAAGGTAAGCTTCCCTTCAAATTGTATTCTTGTGGTAGAGTTGGTCATTATGCTACTAAATGTCCTCATAAACAAAGCCATGAAAAAGGGAAGGATACTGCAAAAGGTAATAGGAGATGGTTTGAAAATAGAAGAAGTTATTATACTCATGAAGATAGTGATGGCTTGTTAAATAGTGAAGAAGGAGAATCTGATCAAGACCTTAAATTACTCATGGATTTTGTGAAAAATACTAATGAGACTAATGATAAATTTGTGGATGCTTTAGAGGAAAAAGATTTCTTTGAAGAAATTACTCAACTCAAAATTTTCTTGGAAGAAGACAAAGTAGCCATAGATACTGAACCATCAACTCATAGAAAAGGAAACACATAATGAGAAGTTAGAATGTGAAGTAGTAAGTATAAGAAAATAACTTGAGAAAATAAAAACTTTGAATCTTAGATTTTATAAAACCCTCTCCTCTTATGAAGAAAGGCTTGGATACACTGGAGAAACATCTCAAATAGAAAATTCTTCAACCACCACCAGAATATATCTAAATGCAACAAAAACCAGTCATCAAACCTTCAACCCTCAGCAAAAGAATAAAGGAATTCCAAAGGTAAATCATGTTCACTCTAATACAAGGATGAACAACAACAGAAGCACCAGTCAAAAGGTAAACAACACCAGAATATTTTATGATCACAAAAATTTCTTCTTTAATGGACAACGTTTCTCATGTCATAATTTTGGTCATAAGTTTACTCAAATGTGTTGCATACAAAACCATAATAATCGGATGAGGAGGAAGCTCAATTTGTGAGAAATATGAAAAGAGAGAATAGCAAATTTAAAGTTAATATTCCATTCAAATCATTTGAGTGTGGTAGAATAGTACATTATACATCTAAGTGTCCCTATGCCAAATTACATTATGGTAATGATAAAAGGAGTTACAATGATAAGATCGAATATCAGAAAAATAAAAGGAAAAGGGTATATCAAAAGGAAGAGTTTTTATTCCAAAGAGAATGATGATTCATCTAATGAAAGTGATGAATGTGTGCCTTATGCTGAAAGAGAATAAATCTTATTCATATCCACAGATGATCAAGATACTGACCAAATCAGATCATAGATAAAACCCATATTCTGAATAAGAAATTGAATGGGAGGTAGATCTTAAATGAAAATTGGTAAGTTCCTTGGAAGAAATAAAATTTATAAGGAAAAACGTGAAACAACTAAAAGAACAACTATGGATGTATGAGATTGAAGGTTGTGATAGAGTATAAATTTCTCTCCTAAAAATTGAACTAGAAGAAACTAAAAGAATAAAATAAATATTGACAAGTAGATTCCTCTCTTCGAGGTACCAAAGTATTTTCTTGGGTTATTGTTATGCTTATAATAATTTTGGTCATAAGGAAATAAATTATAGAGTTGTTCATATGAGAAATAAGAATAAGGCATCCCATAACAATTCAAGGAATGACTATGTGAAGAGAAATCCTAGAAGTCTGAATGAAAATACACATAGAAATCATAAGTCATTTGATCAACTATTAGATCAAGTTAAATACTATAAGTCATTGTAACTATGGGCACAAAGCATTATATTGTAAAAATTTCTTAAGTAGGCCTATAAATCAATACATTGAAAGAGACATACTCAAGCATAAGGAACAATATCCAAAAGTATGGAAAAAGAGGCAAGAGAAGAATGAAGAATGTGCTATTGCATTGTATGCTCAAAACCAAGAAATAAAATGTTATGTTGATAGTGGATTATCAAGGAATATGATAGGATACCAAAGTAAATTTATTAATCTAAAACAGGAAGATGGATAAAAATTAATACTTGGAAATAATGCATCAACAAAGATAACTGGAAAAGAATAATCAATCTAGACAATGGAAAAACTAAAACTAAGAATGCCCTATTTGTTGAAGGCATAAAAAAAAATCTACTAAGTGTCAATCAAATCTGTGATTAATGATATGATCTCATGTTTCACTCTAAAGTATGTGAGATAAAGAAAAAGTAGGAAAAGTAGTAGCAAGGGAAAACATGACTTCAAGTAACATGTATATTCTTTACAGAGAAAAAGAATAAAAGTGTTGTGTAGGTAAAACATAAAAGATTTGGGCATGGCATAAGAGGCTTGGTTGCATCATCTTTGAAAATATAATAAAAATAATCAAATCATGGGTTGTAAGAGATATGCCAAAATTTGCAAAACTAGATAACACTATATTTAATCCATGTTAACCTGGGAAGGAGAATAGGGTTGTATTCACAACCAAAGAGCACTCTACATCCATGATGTTACAAATTATTCATACATACCAACCTGGACATGAAATTTAGAAGGTGATAGATATTTTATGATGTTCATTGATGATTACACAAGAATGACATGGGTCACATTTCTTAGAGAAAAAATTGAGGAATTTTACATATTTAATAACTTTAAGCCTCGTCTTTAAAACAAGATTGATTTGAAAATAAAATGTTGTAAATAAGAAAGATGAGGTGAGTTTACCTCTAATGAATTTAATAAATTTTGTGAAAAGCATGGGATTAGAAGACAACTATCTATTACAGGGACACCACACTAAAATGCAGTTACTAAAATAAATAATAAGATAATGCAATAAATAGTGAGAACAATGATTAATGAATCTAGTTTTCCTGATAAATTTTGGGGAGAAACAGTCTACACAACAATCTACATTTTAAATAGGGAACAAATCAGAGTAAAAAATGCAAAGACACCTTTTGAAATATGGAATGGTAGACTAGCTACAATAAAACACTTCAAGATATTCAAAAGAAAATTCTATCTAAAGATAAATGAAGATAATTTTGGAAATTTTGATTCCAGAACATAAGAAGGAATTTTTGTTGGGTATGTATACAAACTTCAAGGGATATAGATGCTACAAGAAAATACAACACAAGGTAGTTGAAAGCATTGATGCGTAAGTAGATGAAGA
Source organism: Pinus taeda (assembly GCA_000404065.3). NCBI lineage: Eukaryota > Viridiplantae > Streptophyta > Pinopsida > Pinales > Pinaceae > Pinus > Pinus taeda. The sequence goes on from APFE030243321.1 coordinate 151,356, forward strand.
ATTTCCTCTAACTTATCCATAACCAAGTGAAGACTCAAAAAAGGAAGAAGAAAAGGATTGTGAAAAACAAGTGGAATAAGAAGAGGAAGAATCACTACATTCAAGAACTCCATCCAGGTATGCCCAAAAAATCAACCAGATAGTCAAATATCTGGAAATAAAGAACCAAGAGTTCAAATTTGAAGAAAATTTATAGGAACTTCAAGTAATGAAAAATGTTCCTTGTTATTTATGTTGGAACCACAATATTTTGCACAAGCTATTCAAGATGAAAATTGGTCAAGGCTATAAATGAAGAGCTAGACCATATTGAAAAGAATGAGATATGGGAAATTCTGTAAAGGCTCAAAGACAAGAATGTGATTGGAACTAAGTGGGTCTTTACGAATAAGTTAAATTAATATGGATAGGTAGTCAGGAACAAGGCCAGACTAATATGAAAATGGTATGCACAAGTATAAGAAATTGAATTTGAAGAAACCCTTGCACTAGTTTCTAGATTTGAAGCCATAAGAATGTTCTTGGTTTTTGCATGCTACAAAATATTTAAAGTTTATCATATGGATGTCAAATAAAAATTCCTAAATGGAGACTTATAGGAAGAAGTATATATTTAGCATCTAATAGGATTTCAAGTATTAGAAGATAAAGGCCATGTATTTACAAGGAATGCTAGATTATGGCTTATGGTATTGCATAAATGCATATTTCACACTACAAGCTTATAGTGGTGTTGATTTGGCAGGTAGTATTAATGACAAGAAAAGCACCAGTGATGGAGAATTATTCTTAGGAAGTTATCTTGTTTTCCTAGTTCAATAAGAAACAAATTTATATCTCTTTATCTACTACTGAAGTAGAGTATATTGCAGCAACATCATGTTGTACCCAGATTTTATGGATGAAGCAAAATCTCAAATATATTCATGTAGATTGTACCTAGCCAATGTCTATTTTCTGTGATAATACTAGTCTCATTAATATATATAAAAATCCAATGATGCACTTTAGAACAAAACACATTTCTATTAAATATCACATTCTCTAAGAATGGGTAATGGATTATATTTTTAAATTGAAATATGTACCTACTAAGGATAAAATTGAAGATACAGTTTCTAAACCTCTTCCAAGAGAGAAATTTGAATATATTAGACAAAGGTTGGGAGCGATATTTTTCCCATCTCATTAGTATTGTGTGTATGGCATATGGAAACTCTTCATAACAAGTGAGGACTATGAATACTTTAAAAAGTTACCTATAGGGGAAGCATGATGACAATGGAATGGTTCTAATAATTACGTAGTCAATACTAGAATATACATAAGTTCATGGGGAGATTTGCTACTAAGAATAAGCATATGTCTAGGGGGAGCCTCGATGCATCCCTAAGGATAAATAACATGCAGTGGTTCGACATCCCTCTTTTCATAGATGTCAAAGGGGGGTAATTCAATAGACATAGTGTGCATCCAAAATGCTAGCACTCATGGGGAGTTATCAACATTTGTAGTCCATAAATGACTCGACTATGTTTAGTATTGACATCAATGCCAAAAGGAGATATTGTTGGTAGCGTGTGTTGTCATTGATGTCAAGGTCACGGGGAACCAAACCAAGATTAAGTAGTAGAATACTGAAGAAAACTATAAGAATGAAACTTTGGTGTTTCCCAAGTGTGGTCTGGGATAAAGGCCAGGTAAGATGCAGTACTAGTGTATAAGTTAAGGTGTGATGCACTATATGTAATAATAGAGAAAATATTTATAATAAAATTAGTTTATTTTATGAAAAAATTGAAGTCCTCTAATCCTAATCACTTATCAATGATTAAACCTTGATTATACACACTCTACTTGTTTAGTGCAATTAAGCATATCAAGCACAAGATTAATGATACAGATCAATATCGAGCTCATAGCATTCACAGATTTTATAGTGTGCTTGCGCACGTGATGGATCTAATGGATAAGAATGGATCAATCCAATATCCTAGATCTAAATTGGGCCCACACATGGGCAATGGTTAAATTGGGGGATTCACCTGATTTGATATGCAATATGGAATGAAAACTTTATGATGTGGTACCACGTGGAAAATAGGTGGAAAAAATGATCATATGGAAGCAACTGTAAGTGACACATGCCACTCATTTTTAATTGATTTGGATGGTTGATTGGATAATTATCAACTAACATATAGCCTGTGCATGTTAGCATTTATGCACATGGCATGCTCTGATTATTCGTAACAGATGACATGGAAAGTGATATTGTCATGGTTTGTCCAATATCAAGGCACTAGAGTTTAGTTTTTATATAAAAATCAAGGTCGGTATTAGGTCTGACGTGTTTGGTAGGACATGGCAGAGACGACATGGAAGTAGGACCATGTGGCGTACCCTAATTGGTCTATGGTGGATTAATGTGGAAAACCCATATGTCTCGGGACTTGCATCAAAACTGCATTTGGTGAATATTTCTTGTGTATTTATTTTGGGAAAAAAAGTGAAAGCCAAGGTTATGGGAAAAAATCCATACAACCAACAATTAGCCCTTGTGGGCCATTTATTGGGTGTAGCATACCCCCTTACCACCCATATACCACCCTAAGGTGGAAGGAGGTATGTTACAGAGTGGAATTAGAGCACTTTATTTAATCATTGGACCTTAAGATTCTCACACGCACACACTACATGAATGCTTGATGTGCTTGATATGCTCGTTTTGCTAGATTTCCTTCTAATGAAATATGTGTCATGATATTAAAAATACAAAGCAATTTGATGTATGGATTTATAGGATTATTGAATGCATATTGTCTATGTGCTAACTAAGATTTGATGTTTTAGATCAACACAAACCAAGGTTATGAGTACTCATGTTAATTTCATTTTCTTTTTGGTTAGCTAACATCTTTGTGTGTGTAAAAGAAGAAAAAAGTACATCGAGGTAAAGAAAGGAAGAGAAAGAATGAGAACAAATTTGAATAGTATGGTGTAAAAAGATCCCAACAAGGTCCTGAAGAAGAGTCAGTTGGGAAGATGAAAGAAGAGGACGCTACTGAACTAATGGACACTCTTAGAGGTCTAAGAGCTAAAATAATAAGTTGCAAGGTAGATAACAAAAATATTGTTAGAGAAAAAGCAGAAGTGAGTTCCATATTACTATAAAGCCTCTTAGACTTACAAAGGCAAAGTCAACAAGAAATTGGTACCGACCATTAGGATAAAGGCAAGCCTAAGGATAAACCATTAGAGATCCAAAAGCATAAGTTGAATAATAAGAGAACATAAGGTGGCCAATCAAGAAAGAGGCACATACATGTAGAAGGAGGAGTAGAACTACTCATCATTGTAGAAAGGGAGCTAAGTAGCCCTGACATATCATCAGGAAGTATAATTAAGAGGCATCATTACCAAAGGAAGAAAATAAAGACTCCTATGCAAGAAGAATTCAAGAAAGAAAAACCTCATACCTTTGATGGAGAAGTCAAGAAAGTAGAAGATGCAGAGGCCTAGCTCTTGGGAATGAAGAAGTACTTTAGACTGCATGATTATTTAGAGAACGTGAAGGCTAGGGTGGTTTTATTCAATTTAAAAGGAAAGGTTGATATAAGGTGGGGGGATTTATAGAACATAAAGGTATCAAAGGGAAGGAGCTGACATGAATTTTGAAAAATATTTCCAAGAAAATTATTTGTTTGATAAATAATATGATAACAAGGCTAAGGAATTATATGAACACAAAATTGGGTAGTTGACACTTGATTAGTATACTAGAAAATTCTTAGAACTAGTAAGGTATGTAATTTAAATCAAGGATGAAAATAATAATATCCAAAGGTATATAAGTGGGTTACCGCATGCATACAGGGGCATAATCGAATTTGATGAGCCCAAGACCCTAGAGGAGGTTATTCAAAAGACAAAGCATTTTTTTGAAAAGTATAAAGCATAAGATTGAGGTCTGAATTAAATGGAAGAAGAAAGACAAAGGAAGAGGGTAGAGAACCTCAGGATATAAGAAAGGGGAGAAGGTTGGAAATTTTAATACCTACAGCACGAACAAATTTCATCAAAATCCTTCAATCAACAAAATGAACCTCAGAAATCAATGAATGAAAAGGTTTAAGGGTCTGAGAAAGGGACCTCGCAGTGTTGGGAATGTGGAGAGAACAACCTATGGAGGAATTTGTCGGCATTATGATACAGGTTTGGCCTATGACACAGGTGTTGTCCTTGATGGCAACTCACTCAGATGACAGATCATAGTTCGGGCTCTCAGAATGAAGGAAAAATAGATAGACGCAAGTTCCCCTTGACCGAGCCCCGTATACACACGGGTTCCCGAGTAGAAGGAGAGTATGCGTATACACGCACTTTCACGCAAGGAAAGGCACGTACATGTTGGAGAATTTGGTCTTGGTCCATGGTATTTGGACCATGGTATTTTGACCCATGGTATTGGTCCAAGGTATCTTGTCCGAAGTGTTGATTCTAAGTGGTTTTGGACCATGGTATTAAGTAAGGCCTAAGACTATAAAAGGAGGAGGATATCATTAGGCAAAGGTACTCAAGTATTGAATATCTAATGAAGAGAAAGATCTATAATACTGGTCATTGGCTTATGGTGCATAGCTGGATCTGAATCAAGGAGGAACCTGAGCGCTTGAAGAAGGATAAGTTCTATTGATGGGTCAAGATCTTAAGGCTTGAACAGAAGTATATTGTGTGGCTTTGATCTTTTATAATTGGCGCATATCGTAATATGTAAATCTAATGATCTGGGTTTAACTGATGTCTGAATAGTTGTAAAGGTTAAATCATCTTTTATAGATATGTACATAGTTCAATATAGCAAAGGCGCGTATACACGTTGGTTCGACATTTCAAAACAATGTATACACAGGTTTTCCTTCATATAACTACGTATGAATGCAGGTTCAACACATTGAAGTGGCATACGTCTCATAAAATATGTTTTAGCTACTTCTATTTGTTGTTACAATGTTCTGGGTTCTGTCTTGGGTTCTGGTACTATTACTGTAATCTGATTATAACATTCAAAGAAGTGATTGTTTGATTCAGTTTTGGTTAGTGCAAAGGAGATTGAATGATGCAGATGTATTTTGATGTTATTGATGGATCTAGTCTAAAAATTTATGAAACGTGGTCCCTGGAAGAAAAGAGAAGGTTGTAGCCTTTTGTAGGTTAGCACCTATGTACTAGTACATTAGCTAGTGCAAGAGAAAAGGGGGTTGTAGCTCCCTTCTAGGAGAAGCTGGAAAATGAGAGAAGGTTGTAGCCTTCTATAGCTAGAAGCCTATGTACTGGTATAAGACTGCACTAGTACAGAAATATTCTAAAAAGAATTTTCTTATTAAAAGAGGATAGAGACGAATTGTAGCTTGTGGTTTTCACCCACATTGGGTTTCCACCTTATATCTTGTGTTCTTTTGTATGATTGTCTTCTCTATTTTTACTGTAGCTGGTTATTGTTATATGGTTCTGATGCACAGATTAAAGATCAACATCTGATTAATTAACTTAATTATAAGTCTGCAGGATATACATGAGTTTCTTTAACTACAGTTGTGTATATACGCAAGTTTCATTAACTAAAGTAGCGTATACAAATCTAATTGTGGAAAGAAATATTATTGACTTACTAATACTGATTCACCCCCCCAAGTATTATTTCCAACAATTAGTGTCAGAGCAGGTCCTTCAGAGGAAGCTTGATCGCTTGAAGTAAGATCTATCATCATGAGTACCTACGAAAGAGAAGGATCCATTAGACCACCAATCTTCGATGGGAGCAACTTCGTCTATTGAAAGGTAAGAACCATAACCTATCTTCAATCTCTTGGAATAGATGTTTGGGAAATCGTGGAAGGAGGATACACATTTCCATCAGCAATTCCTACAGATACTGCAAGTAAAAATCAATATGAAACAAATTCCAAGGATGTCAATACATTATTGGGGAGTCTGGCACAATCAGAATTTGTCAAGGTTATGCAACTCAAAACTGCCAAAGAAATATGGGACAAGATCATTCTAAGCTATGAAGGAGACGATCAGGTAAAACATGCAAAACTACAATCTCTCAGAATTCAATATGACACTCTCAAAATGCACAATGATGAAAGTATAGCTAATTACTTATTAGGTATAGATGAGATTGTTAATCGCATGAAAAACTTGGGTGAAGAGATAAAAGAAGTTACTGTAGTTGAAAAGGTTTTGAGATCCCTATCTTCTAAGTTTGAATCAAAAGTTTCTGCCATAGAAGAAAAGAAAAATCTTCAGAGTATTACTATGAAAGAGTTGCACAGAATCCTAACTTCTTTCTAAATGAGGAAAGGGGGTCCATCAGATATGAGATAAGTCACATTCAAGGCTTCGGGAAGAGAAGAGCTCAATGAATCGAGACACATTTTAGAAGGAGAGGAAGATGCAAACTTTGTCAAGAACCTTCAATGGGGTTCTGGAAGATTCAGAGGTAAACTAACTTTCAAATACTTTTCTTATGGATGAGTTTGTCATTATGTAGCCAAATGTCCTCGTAAAGATAAGATGGATAAAGGTAAGGAACTGGAAAAATGGAATAGAAAATAGAATGTAAGTAAGAAGAGATACTATACGCATGAAGATAGTGATGGTTTATCAAATAGTGATGAAGATGAACGTGGTAATGATTATAGACTTTTGATGGCTTTTGAAGATGATGATTTCTTGGATGCTTTAGATGAAGATGGTCTTTATGAAGAAATTTTTAAACTTAAAATAAATTTAGAAAAAAAGAGTATGATAATAGATGCTCTGACATTCCAACTTGCTAAAAGGGAAAAACACAATGAAAAGTTAGAATGTGAAATTGTGGGTCTAAGAAAAGATATTGAGAAAACAAAAGCTATCAATCTTATATTTGCTAAATGATCAAAAATTGTAGATGAAATTATCAAAGTGCAACATTCTCCTCTGATAAAGACAAGTCTTGGATATACAGAAGAAGCATCTCAAGCATAGAAGCCATCAACCTCCAAAAGCTATCTTGATGCAGCAAGGAGAAGTGAACAGGTTGAAAATCGTCAGCAAAGGCATAAAGCATATCACCAGGTAAATCGGGTTCAATCTAATTCAAGGATGAATAGAAGCTACAACCTACCTCAGGTAAATCATTCTCAATTTTCTTCAAGAATGAATGTCAACGGAAATCATCAGGTCAGTAGATTCGATAATTGCAGGAATTTATTTAATGGCTAATGTTTTTCATGTCATAACTTTGGACACAAAGCTGCTCAATGTGTTTCTTACAAGACCATCATGACTAGAGAAGCACGAAATCAAAGGAATGTGACTAGGATCATGAAAAGGACCTACAATAACTTTTTTGCTCTTCAAAATGAAATAGAATTCTCTATTTGTAGCAACTTCGATCATGAAGATTCTGAATGCAGGAATAATTTTCGGTAAACATCTCAGAAGGAGCAAGCTTCATTGGGTCCCAAAACATGGAGAAAGAAAGAATCGCAAACAGAAAGATGTGGTATAGCCTTGTATGTAGAAGGACAAGAAAATCAGTGGTACATCGACAGTGGAATCTCGAAACACATGACAGGTGATAAAGAAAAAATTCAGTCATATATTGCCTTAGAAAAGGAAAAGAAGGTCTCATTTGGTAATGACACTCCTATAGTCATAAAAGGTAAAGGCTTCGTTCTCTTAAAAGAAAAAGTTAAAGCTGGAAATGTTATGTATGTAGATGGTCTAAATCATAATCTATTGAGTGTCAGTCAAATGTGTGATCAAGGAAATTAGGTAGTATTTTGATCAAATGGATGTGTTGTTCCTGAGCTTGATACAGGAGAAATAGTGATCAAAGGAGTAAGAACTCCAAACAACCTGTACATACTCAAGGGGGGACAACAACAGTGCTACCTAAGCAAAAACGATGAACACTGGCTATGGCACAGAAGATTGGGGCATCTAAGCTTCCCTCAAATAAGAAAAGCATGCAGATACAAGGTTGTTCATGATCTTCCAGATATCAGCATTCTAGAAAATACAATATGTAAATCATGTCAATTTTGTAAGAAAACCATAGCACATTTCCCTAAGAAGGAAGGATCAGCTAGTAAGCCTCTTGAACTTGTTCACACTAATTTATGTGGTCCATCTAGGAGAAAGTCACCTCGTGGAAAAGAATACTTTATCTTGTTCATTGACGACTTTTCCATAATGTGTTGGATAGGACTTCTAAAGCATAAAGACGAAGCTTTCAAAAAGTTCAAATCCTACAAAGCCTTGGTTGAAAATGAATCAGATTGCAAAATAAAATGCCTCAGGTCTGATCAAGGAGGGGAATTTACCTCGGATGAATTCTTCGAATTTTGTGAAGAACATGGAATAAGAAGGGAATTCTCTACTACTAGAACTCCTCAGCAAAATGGAGTGGTAGAAAGGATGAAAAGATCTATTCAACAAATGGCTCATGCTATGCTAGATGAGTTTGGAACTCCTGCAACCTTCTGGGGTGAAGCTGCATTTGTTGCCATCACTATTCTCAACAAAAAAAATGTCTGGGTAAACAACACTCAAACTCCACATGAACTTTGGTATGGTAAGACTCCTACTATAAAATACTTCAAAGTTTTTGGAAGCAAATGTTACGTCAAAAGGGCTGATGAAAAACTTCGCAAGTTTGAACCTAGAGCAGATGAAGGCATTCTCTTTGGTTACTCTTCCCGAAGTAAAGGATATAAGTGTTAAAATAAAAGACTTGGGAAATTGTTGAAAGTATTGATGTTGTGGTTAATGAAGCAGGAAAAAATCCAAAGCAAGTAAAAACTGAAGATTATGAAGAAGATGAGGACTATCCTTCCACATCAAATCAGACTAATTCTGAAGAAGAAACCAATGAGGCACCAGAAAAATAGATAAGGGTAGAAGAAAAGACTCCATCTAGGTATGTTCAGAAGAATCATCCAGAGACTCAAATTGGGAAAAAAGAGGTAGGTGTGCAGACAAGAAGAACTATTACAAAAGCTTCAAGCTATCTAGCTTTGCTTTCTATCGTTGAACCGCAAAATTTCAATGAAGCATGCAAAGATGAATGTTGGGTCAAGGACATGAATGAAGAAAATGAGCAGATTGAAAAGAATAATACTTGGAATTGGTTCCTAGACCTAATGATAAAAATGTCAAAGGAACCAAATGGATTTTCAAAAACAAGCTGAATGAAAATGGAGAAGCTATTAGAAACAAGGCTAGACTTGTTTGTAAAGAGTATGCTCAACAAGAAGGTATAGACTTTGAAGAAAATTTTGCACCTGTTGCTAGACTTGAAGCCATAAGAATGTTCCTTGCTCTTTCTAGCTTTCAGAAGTCCAAAGTATATCAAATGGATGTGAAATTTGCCTTTCTTAATAGAGACCTAGAAGAAGAAGTATATATTGAGCAACCAGATGGATTCATCCTTGGAAATGATCCAAAACTTGTATGCAGACTCAGAAAGGCTCTCTACGGTCTAAAACAAGTTCCAAGGGCCTGGTATTATCGTCTTGAAAAATACCTTCATCAATAAGGTTTTTCAAAAGGCTTAGCTGATAACAATCTATATATAATAATTGACAATGATAAATTGCTAATACTTGTTGTGTATGTTGATGATATCAGTTTTGGTGGCAATGAAGAAGCCATGAGTCAAAACTTTGCTTTGGTAATGTAGAAAGAATTTGAAATGTCCCTGCTTGGTGAGCTCACATATTTTCTTGGTTTACAAGTTCAATAAAATAAAGATGGTATTTTTCTATCACAACCCAAGTACCTCAAGCAGATCCTGAAGAAATATGGCATGGAAGAGTCTAAACCAGTATGTACCCCTATGGTAACAGGATGCAACCTCAGTGCAAATGATGAATCAATAGCAGTACATCAACCAACCTAAAAATCCATGCTTGGTAGTCTGCTCTATCTAACAGGTACCCGACCAGACATCATGCATGCAGTAGGAATAGTTGGAAGATTCCAAGAAAATCCAAAGGAAGCACACCTTCAGGCAGTCAAAAGGATCTTCAAATATCTTCAAGGAACTCAAAAATTTGGTTTATGGTATCCTAGGGATACAGATCTTACACTTCATGCATATACAGATGCAGATTGGGCAGGAAAGATGGATGACAGAAAAAGCACTAGTGGTGGTGCATTTTATATGGGTTCAAGATTAGTATCTTGGTTCAGCAAGAAACAAAGTTCAATTGCATTATCTACAGCTAAAGAAAAATGTGTGGTTGTTGCATCTTGCTACACACAACTCCTTTGGATGATGCAAAAATTGCAAGACATTCAGATCACATGTACTCCACCTATCTCCATTCTATGTGATAATACAAGTGCAATCAGTGTTTCAAAGAATCCAGTCATGCATTCAAATACAAAGAACATACCTATCAAATATCATTTTCTCCGGGAACAAGTGCTTGAACAAAAGGTCAAATTGGAGTATGTTCCCTCCAAAGAATAGGTTGCTGATATATTCACCAAACCACTACCCAGAGAGACATTTGAATACCTCAGACAAACACTGGGAGTAGTTGATGCATCATCTTGCTATTGAAACTTATTTGTTTCAGAGAAAAGTTGTTGTACATGAGTTTCATGAAGCGTATCTGCGTACATATGCCTATTTCTATGGATACAATCACGTATATGTTGGCTTGAAGATAAAATAGTGGGCTAGACTCAGGATGAAAAGAGTCTGATATAGGTCTGACAGAGACCATCTAGCACAGGTTCAGGGGAAGCATATACTTCTAATAATGCATTGTTGGCATTATCTTAGAAGATCTTGGCACAATTTCACAATTGTTTTTTATTCAGGTGGAACAGGTGCAGAGGGAGATCATGGTTGCTGGTGACTAACAGATGTTGTTGACGATAGTTGCTGATGACTATCATAATCTTGTTTTAGATATTTTGTCTCTATATCATGTATATATTTTATTATCAAGTTCATGTAACGGCCTATTTTGGTTTCCCCACTATGCATGGGATGAATGATGTAATGTTCTTGTTTTTTCATGTATAAACATTTGGTATATCCCCACTTGGTTGGGAGATGGATGTATGTATGAGTCTTTAGTGATAGAAAGGTCATGTATGATGTATAGAGTCTTGTTCTTCTTGTAAGAACATCTTTTTTCAGACCTTTCTTACAGTCAGGGGGAGCATGGACAACACTCTTCAGCAGATCAAAGAATTCAGCATGTACTCAAGGGGAGCATGACCCTTTTCCCTTGATGACAAAGGGGGAGAGTGACTTGGGGTTGCCATCAAGTCCAAAGGGGCAGATTATTGGCATTATGACACAGGTGTTGTCCTTGATGGCAACTCACTTAGATGACATATCACAGTTCAGGCTCTTAGAATGAAGGAAAAAGAGATATATGCAGGTTCCCCTTAACCAAGCCACGTATACACACGGGTTCGCCGACCAAAAGGAACATATGCGTATACATGCATTTTCACGCAAGGAAAGGCACGTACATGTTGGATAATTTGGTTTTGGTCCGTGGTATTTGGACCATGGTATTTTGACCCATGGTATTGGTCCAAGGTATCTTGTCTGAAGTGTTGACCCCAGGTATCTGGTCCAAGGTATTGATTCTAAGTGGTTTTGGACCATGGTATTGAGTAAGGCCTAAGACTATAAAAGGAGGAGGAGATCATTAGGCAAAGGTACTCAAGTATTGAATATCTAATGAAGAGCAAGATCTAGAATATTGGTCATTGGATTATGGTGAATAGCTGGATTTGAATCAAGGAGGAACCTGAGCACTTGAAGAAGGATAAGTTCTATTGATGGGTCAAGATCTTAAGGCTTGAAGAGAAGTATCTTGTGTGGTTTTTATATTTTATAATTAGCACATGTCGTAATCTATAAATCTGATGATCTAGGTTTAACTGATGTCAGAATAGTTGTAAAAGTTAAATCATCTTTTACAGATATGTATGCAAGTTCAGTATAGCAAAGGCACGTATACACGCTAGTTTGGCATTTCAAAACACCGTATACGTAATTTTGCCTTCATATAACTACGTATGAATGTAGGTTCAACACATTGAAGTAGCGTATGTCTCATAAAATATTTTTTAGCTACTTCTATTTCTTGTTACAGTGTTCTGGGTTTTGGCTTGGGTTCTGGTACTGTTACTGTAATCTGGTTAGCATTCAGAGAAGTGATTGTTTGATTTAGTTTTTCTTGGTGCAAATGAGATTGATTGATGAAGATATATTTTGATGTTTGATTAATGTTATTGATGGATCCAGTCTGAAAATTTATGAAACATGGTCCCTGGAAGAAAAGAGAAGGTTGTAGCTTTCTATAGGTCAGCAGCTACGTACTAGTACATCAGCTAGTGTAAGAGCAAAGGGGTTTGTAGCTCCCTTCCAAGAGAAGCTAGAGAATGAGAGAAGGTTGTAGCCTTCTGTAGGTAGAATCCTGCGTACTGGTATAAGACTGCACCAATACAAAAATATTGTAAAAAGAAGTTTCTTATTAAAATAAGATAGAGACAAATTACAGCAGGTGGTTTTCACCCACATTGGGTTTCCACGTTATATCTTGTGTTCTTGTGTGTGATTGTCTTCTCTGTTTTTATTGTACCTGGTTACTGTTATATGGTTATGATGCACAAATTAAAGATCAACATCTGATGAATTAACTAAATTATAACTCTGCATGATATACACAAGTTTCTTTAACTACAGTTACATATATATGCAAGTTTCATTAACAGAAGTAGCATATACAAATCTGATTGTGAAAAGAAATATTATTTACTTACTAATACTGATTCACCCCCCCCCGTCCACTCAGTATTATTTCCAACAGAATTTACCTCAACTACATAAGACTAGCACAAAGTTATACAACATACAAGGGGCAACAATCATGAATGGTGTGGCCCAAAGCATTCCCAAGATTTATGTTGCATTCGAAAATAGGAAGGTAGACCAATAAGCAGTGTTTATTCAAATGGAAGGTATGGTAAAAAACTTACAAGTCTTAATTTTAATTAACCATAGATCTGATTTCAACTATATTCTCCCTAAGATTGTATAAATATGTGATTTTCCAAAGAAAACCCATGAAGAATCATGCCTTGTTCAACTAGTTGTTAGCACTTTGTAGTTTTCCTAGGTTGAAGAGGAAACTACAGAGGTAACCACAAACCACTTTTAAAGTTGGGATCTAGCCCTTCCAACTTTAGAGAGGGCTCTCTCTATATGATTTTTAATATTAGTGTTTAGATCTTAGGCTAGGTATGAAAGGTCAATGATATGCTTTTTAAAGTTTTTGTTGTAAAATGAAAGAAAATTCCTTTGGGCATGGATTCATAAAATCTATAGTAATCAATCGAAAATTAACATAGTAGCTGAAACAGGGCGAGGTAGGCAAACTCATGGATCTTAAAATATTTTATGGTGTAGATGAGATGAGCGAGTTAATGATCAAATAAATATAAAACATACGTAAATGAATTTTATATTTAATCTCGGAAAGAAAACATTTAATATTGTTTAAACAAGCCATAGTAGAGTACCAAAAGTAAATTCAACTCTTAATCTTTTTACATCAATCAAGAAGGAAAATCTATGTAAAACTTGAAAGAAAAATAGAATTACAAAGAGGGAAACATCACCATTTGCTTGAGACAAGAATCATGAAACCAAATTGCCTATGTATTACTGAATTGATTACTTCAAAATATATTTCACTGCTTACAATCACAAAAAAAAAAAAAAAATTCTCCTTGCATAATCCAACCCTTTCTAAATATTTTTACAAATATTTATAAAGTTTGTCTCGAATTAATTCAAACTTCAAAATAAAATATTTTCCAAAATAATATCTACTGAAATAATGTAGATATTTCAAAAATAGAACTAAACTATAGTATGTTTCTGGATTGTTTTAGACATTATGCACACACTTCAAGGATTGATGTTGATGACTGTAGCTATAATATTGCTCCTCTTTAACTACCCCTTACCTATAGGATTCTACTCCCTTTCTCTTCTACGGTCCTCAGAATTCTATTTGTTTTAATCAATGAGCTCTATTAGTTTATCCCACCTATCTTCACTTGGAATAGATAAATTTACCATGCTTCAAAATCTTTCATCTACCTCTATGTTGGTCTAAAAAGTTGGATTATTGAGAAATATATGGTGGACTTCATGTTGAATGTAGAGGTCGTGTTGTAGTCAGACACACACACACACACACACACACACACACACACACATATATATATATATATACATATATTCCGTGGGGCCTAGAACAAGGTTATGATTGGATAGGTAGGAGCAAGTGAGAAGTGATGTGGCCATGCCACATGATGGACAAGTAGGGTCATGAGTTGGCCCAATGGAATTCTTAGGGGGTAAGCATGGTGATGAGGATATGGGGTTTCTCATGAGAATGAGATGGCATGGTTGAGTCAATCTTAGCATGGCAATGAATGACCCTAACATGTGATATAGCGATGACTTGGGTAGCCACATGGTCACCACGTGGATGCCACATGGTAGGTTAAGTGACATGGCAAGGTTTAATAGGGCCTATTTTTAAATGGCCATAACTTTCAATCTGGGAATCAAATTGAGGTAAAATTTATATTGCCTAAAAGGACTTGACGAGATGAATGTGATGCAAATGGTTGTTTTGGGTTTTGAGGAGTTTGAAAAAGATAAAAAAAATTAGACTCCATTTCCATAACAAAACATTGTAGGTCAGTTCATCGTAGTAATTTCTTCCTTCCACCTTAGTGTGGTCTATGGGTGGTGTTGTGGTTCCTAGAGACGGCCCCTAGGTTGAAGAGAGACCAGTGCCTAGGACATATTGATGAGTGTCTTAAAGATTTCCTGAAATTAACATCACACCCAGTGTTTAATATTTTAGAGGGAAAATCGGTCCAGAACCATTCTTAAGAGGAGGAGTACAGTGTCTAATGCAAATTATTACTCAAAGCAGCATTAATCTTAGATATGTAGCAGCAACCTCACATGAACTTGTACTTCTTTAATCGTTATAGTATTTTTATAAAAGACTATAAGAAGAAGGGAAACAAATACATAGGGCTTAATTCTTAATAATGTGATGCATCAAATTTCATAGTGAAATGGATGAAATAAAGAATTAAATGGGATGCCAAGACACATGGAGCACATTTTAAGGATTAGTTCTCATATCAATATATGCATCTTTCATCAACATTAGACTAAGATGAATCTATAAATCCATGAAAGCGCTTCCAACAAATACTATTACATGTCATCTAAGAAGACTAATGAAGACATATGGAACACACATAGAAGGATAACATACTACAGATTCAGATGAGTCGTAATCGCCAAAAATTTGTATTAATTTTCCATAAATCATACATTGCATTTGGCAATAAACATATCTTCTCTCTTGGACAACACAAAATTTTGAACCTTTTGTTCAGTCTCATAGATTTATTTTTATAGGGCCTCAGAGGGAGAACTGGTTACAAAATATTCTTTTCTTGATTTCATTATAATGGACAATCATAAAAAGACTTCAGCATGCTCTTTGGAATAGTTGTACTAGCCAAAACCCTAACTGACTAGTTGAATATAAAATATTACATAAACAGAAAATAAAAAATGTCATAATTGACGTGATATGTAGTATCAATGGTCACGATGAGGAGGCTGTGGAAGTTGCATGGAAGGTTCAATGATTTGGAGCACAAGAGGGTTGACAAATTGCTCACATCTTTGCCACAGTGTTGGTGATGGCAAAGGAACTCAGAAGAACCACTAATATGAAGATAAAAAACAGCCAGGTCCAAACTGGAGTCATTGTCCAGCAAATGAAGAAGCGGTGGAGTTGCTATAATTAGTCTCCAAGTGGGAGATTGTTGAGTGTGGAGTGTGATTATCTTATTTATTCAGAGGTATTTCTGAATTTGACCCCACTTCATAATGTGGCAGCAATGCCGCCCATTTATTTGCACCACCAAGGGGGTCAAGGGGGGGCAACAACGATTTTTTAGAGCCCCCCCCGGCGGGGGATCGAGGGCAGCGCCCCCAATGATCCAGGTGGATATTGGTGGCCACCCACTAATTCCACTTCGACCCCCACCATTGCTTCTTTCAGTCTTTCAGTTTCCTTAATTGTAGCACAGTTTACTATTTTTAGCATCTTTTCGGGTCCTAAAATTGCGGAGCCATTTTGAGGCCCTAAACGATGTTTTTTTTTAGATCTACTACCAGCAATTTTTTTTCTAAAATCATTTTTTTCGTCATATTCCTCAGAGAGATATTTCCAATGGGTTATCATTCGTGTGAAATGGAGATAATATGACCAAGTCACGACCCCAGGAAGTTGGTTGTCCAACTCACCCCAACGGGGCCAATAAACGCTTGGTGTTACATCTCCTCGGGTTAGGGTTTTGGTTTTTTATGGTTTTCTCTTATTTGTCAATAATAAAAAGGCCCTTGAGCCTCATTTTAAGGGAGTCCAGAGGCATGTAGCCACCACATCTCTTCTCAGAGATAAGCTACCATCGCCCTAGCTAGTTTATTTCCATTTCTATTTGTAAACATATTTCAGTATTTTACATTAATCAAATGAAGTATTATTTTTGCTACATCTCTATCTTTATGGTTATCTCTGTAATTTGTTGTGTTCCTGTTTAAATCTGGATCAGTGGTATCAGAGCAGGTCTACTTCTTTTTCCCTGTTTTTCTTTGCATGTCCCAATGAGGTTGGGATATAAGGAGTTAGGGCTTGAACTAGTTGAACCTTTGCTAGACCAGCCTCGCAAATCCCGATAGCCTCCCATGGCGAATGAAAAGAAAGCTAAGGGGGCAGGAGATTCTATCAAAATCTTGCTCGAAGAAGCCCTCAAGCAGCAAAGGAACATGATGATGGACAACTTTGCCCAAATTCTTTAGCGGCTACCCATGGGCGACACATCAGCTTCCAACAGCTACTCTGGAAATGCCACACTGTTTAAGGTACAAGTTAATTTTGAAATCCCCATATTCGATGGTCAGATAGACGTAGATGTTGTCGATAAATGGTTAAATCTACTAGAGTTTTATTTTTTTGTTCATGATTTTTCCAGACAAGAAAATATCATTTTCGCTCTTCTCAAAGCAGCCCCCCACGTCAAGGACTGGTGGGAAACCTACTGCAAGAAGAAGGATGAAAGTACATGCTCACTATTTTCAGTCGCACCCACTTGGAATTCATTCCGGGATGCCATCAAGGAGCAGTACTACCCTGTCGGAAGCTATGAGGATCAATACATAAAGTGGACCACGTTGCGGCAGGGAAGGGACCAAGACATGCCGAAGTTTACTAATATCTTCCCTACCCTTTGCACAAAGTTGGGTATTAAGGATTCGGAACACCATTTGGTATTCAAATACCATGGCTACCTACACAAGTACATCTAAGAAAAAATATAATCCCTGAACACCTCCTCGCTCAGCATGGCATACCGATATGTCATCAAGGTCGAGCAAAATTTTAAACAGAAGAAGCGAGACTTTGGATCTACAAATCTGAAGCAAGGGAAAGGTGCCCCCAAACCATAGAACAAAGGACAAAGCCAAGGCAAGGCAGCCCAAGACAACCTGCCAAAGCTACAAGTAAAGAATAATGCCGCAAAGCTGAAGAAGGACACAAGAAAGTGGTGTGAGTTCCATAAGAGCTCCACTCACAACACAAGTGAGTGTCGGGCCAAGCAGTCACTGGTGGCTGAGCTAAAGGTTTCAAAATCGGATGCATGTTCCGACTCTAAGTTAGAACCCGACAAGGGGAATGACAAAGGGAAGTAGATTATCAATGCGGAGCTCAATGCCACCGTTGCCACCATGAAGATCCAAAATGAGGAACCCGAAGATCCAAAGGAGGAGGAGCATCTCTGCCATTCCCAGATGTGGGTAAGGGTCTCCCCACTACAGTTCATTGTCGACAGCAGGAGCCAAAATAACCTCATTTCGGTATTGGTCATGAAGTAGTTGGGCTTACTGACCATATCACATCCACAACCGTACACCATCGGGTGGCTTCACCAAGGACAGGATCTTCACGTGAGCCAGCAGTGTCGCCTTCCATACAACATCAAGCCCTTCACAGATGAGGTATTGTGTGACATTGCTCCCCTTGAATTTTGTGATGTATTATTAGGACAACCATACTTATGGAAGCGACATGCTATGCATGAATCAAGGCCCCATGTTGTTATTGTTAATTTGGGAAATAAGTTGTACAGGATACCGAAGGTAGCACCGCCTATCGCCATCTCTCTGGTTACTACAAAACAATGCAGTGAGCTCATTTCCAAAACCAGGAAATTTGTTTTCCTGATGATACGCCCTCAAGGAAAGAAGAAGATGGTGGCCACGACCTCTAAATAGGCTTCCTTTGCGTGACAACTATATATGGACAAGGACATGGAGGAGTACAAGGACATCTTCACCTCCCTCGCAGTGGTTCCTCTGCACTGTCAGGTCATGCACTTGATTGATATGACCCCAAATGCATCGTTGCCCAATGGACCAATCTATCAATGCTCTATTCTAGAGAACGATGAAATCAAGAGGTAGATTCAGGAGCCACTGCAGAAAGGTCACATCCTTCTGAGTTCATCGCCCTGTGGTAGCCCGATCGTGTTGGTACAAAAGAAATATGGGACTTGGAGACTCTTTATTGACTATTGGGTGCTGAACAAGATCACTGCTCATAATAGGTACCTGATCCCATGGATTGATAACCTCATGGAACAACTGAAGGGGGGAAATGTCTCAACAAGATCAATTTGAAGTCAAGATATCACCAGGTACTAATCGAACCCTCTGATGTGTGGAAGACTACCTTCAAATCCAAGGAGGGCCTTTTCGAATGGTTGGTTATGCCTTTCGGATTGATGAATGCTCCTGCAACCTTCATGAGGATAATGGATGACATCTTGTGGCCATTCACCAACTCATTTGTAATGGTATACTTGGATGACTTCCTGATCTTTAGCTAGAGTTGGGAAGAGCACCTCCACCACATCCGACAGGTTCTTCAGTGGAGGAGCGAAAGAAAAATTCTTTTGGTCTGAATCTCAACAGAAGGCATTCACAAAGTTGAAATATTGCCTCTACTCGGCACCAGTGTTTGGATTACTAGACTTGCAACAACCATTTGAGGTCAAGGTAGATGCCTCTGACTATGCTACTGGGGCAGTCACTACTCAACACGGGAATCTAGTGGCATATCACAGTGAGACACTTTCAGACACAGTCCAGAAGTATCCCATTTATTACAAAGAGATGTATTCCATTGTGCAGGCCTGCCGACAATGGAAGCATTACATTTTGGGGAAGTAAACGGTCATCCACACATATCACTAACCCCTGTAGTTCACACAGAACCAAGGGAAATTGCAGAATGATCACCATCAGAAGTGGTCCACATACCTGCAACAGTTCCATTTGAATATCAAGTATAAGAAGGGCAACACCAATAATGTTGTAGATTGCCTCAGTCGACCTCCTATCATGGTGTTAACCACCGTGCTCAACTCTTGTGGGCATGAGACTTCTACTTGGCGACTTCTCTACAAAAGCGACCCAGAATTTGGCCACACATACTAGACACTCTTGGAAGGTCAGCATGTTCTATATTTTCGCCTCCAGGATGCCCTGTTATGCCACCTAGGTCACCTTTGTGTTCCTTCAAGTGAGTGTGCCAAGACGATTTGGGAAGCACACTACAGTCGTGCTGCTAGGCATATCAGGGTCGAGAAAATAGTGGCAATATTGCAAAAGTATTTCTATTGGGAAAATCTTCAACATGATGTCGGGAAGTACATTAGATCATCCACTACCTGTGCCATTTCCAAACCGACCATCAAGAAGCAAGGCCTATATACCCCGTTGCCTACCCCTAGTTGACCTTGGGAATCCATCTCCATGGATTACATGTCGGACCTTCCTTCTACTAAGCATGGAAAAGACTATGTTTTTGTGGTCGTCGACAGGTTCTCGAAGATGGCCATTATGGCGACCTGCAAGAAGAATATCACAACAGAAGCCACTGCTAAACTCTTCTTTGAACGAGTGTGGGTACACTTTGGGATCCCACAGTCTATCATCTCAGATCGGGACAATAGGTTCCTTAGTACATTTTGGTCCAGTCTCTGGTTGATGCTGGACACCAAACTCACTAAGTCCACAGCCTTCCATCCTCAAACTAATGGCCAGACAGAGGTTGTCAACAAGATGATTATACACATTCTATGCATGTACAACTCAAAGCATCTATGCACATGGGATGAGTGCCTCCCCTATGTTTAGCACCGCTACAACTGGGCTCTCCACAGCTCGACTGGCCACAACCCTTTCCAGGTGGGCTTGGGATTCCAACCACTATGTCCCATTGATGTCACCATGCCATTTGTAGCTACTCACATAGATTCGACTCATGTCTAGTCCGAAACAGATAAGGCAAACGACTTCGTTGAGCACATCCAACATATTCACTAGCAGGTCCAAAACATTCTGGAGAAATCAAATGCCAAGTACAAGCAGTGACATGATCAACATCGGGTGCCACACAAGTTTCGGGTGGGTGACAAAGTCTGGTTACATTTACAAAAGGAACGCCTTACCGGAGCCTATCGGAAACTCAGACCACTCTGATATGGTCCTTACACCATTACCAAGGCTGTAGGAGACAATGAATTTGAGCTCAACATTCCCCCATTCCTTGGCCTGCACCTAGTGTTCAATGTAGATCGCCTTCAGCCATACTTTCCCCCATTACTAGACAAATCCGACATTGTAGAACAGCTCACACCCACAGAGTTAAATCTAGATTGCATGGAACAAGATACAACTGATCGGATCATGGACACACAGATCAAGCACACTCTTCAGCAGGAAGTTGGATGTCAAAGCAGGCCAACTCCTTCACTGGGGCAAGTGGCTCACCAGGGCCCAAGTTCAACAGAAGTTTCCTCATCTCATGGAGGAACTCAACGCAATGGGAACCATTGCTTCCTAAGTGGGGAGGAATGATCTAGGTGGATTTTGGTGGCCACTTTCCAAGTCCACTTGGACCCCCACCATTGTTTCTTTTAGCTTTTCAGTTTCCTTAATTGTAGCACAATTTACTATTTTAGCAGTTTTTCGGGTCCTAAACTTCCAGAGCCATTTTGAGGCCCTAAACGACGTTTTTTGGGAAAAATGGGAGAAACATGGGTCCATGGACTAATTTTTCTCTTCCCAAAGTTGTAGTACTCAAATAGATCTTTCTAACAAGATATTGTGCACGTCAAACGAAGATCGTATGCCAAAGTTACGACCTCAGGAAGTTGATGTACCAATTTACCCAAATGAGGCCCACAGTTTGGCGTTTCATCTTCTAAGGTTAGGTTTTTGGATGCTTAGGGTTTTCCATTATTTCCCAACAATAAATAGGCCTCAAACCTCATTGTAACACAGTTCAGAGGCATGTAGCCACCACATCTCTTCTCAGAGATAAGCTACCATCGCCCTAGCTAGTTTATTTCCATTTATATTTGTAAGCATATTTCAGTATTTTACAGTAATGAAATGAAGTATTATTTTCTTTGCATCTCTATATGTATGGTTATATCTATAATTTGTTGCGTTCTTGTTTAAATCTGGATCAAGGACAATCTTAATAAATAGTAATTTAGCATACTAAAGTTGTCGTTTATGGAACATAATGGAGATAAATCTCAAAATTGAAAAACCACCTTGTCTATTTACTTTACCGCTTGTTCCTATTTTAATATCCTCCATATAATTATTGTAAGCCATAGGGGAGTTTACGAAGTGAAATAAATATGAAAATTTTGTGATCATGACAGTTTGGGTACAATTAGTTAATAATAACATTGAGTGGGAAAGAATGTAGGGACAAGTAGTGTTGCACGAAAATTCTTATGTTGACGCACTAGTCAGTTAAAGGTATAACCACAAATTGCTTCACTCCCTTTGTTCTTAGAAATACACAATGGATTGGAAAAATTATCAATGTCAGTTAGCTCTAATTTTGTTGCTTACCTATATAAATACTAGTTTTCACTGTCTAGAGTGACTTCCATTGGATGCAACAAACTAATAAATAGAAACTTACTAGATTAAGAGCACTATTTATGGAAAATAGTGCCAATAAACCTCGAAGTTTTAAAATGATATCGTCCATTTAATTCAAAGTTTGATTCACTTTTAACATCCTTGATATTAGTTGCAATGAATGACAAGGACAATTAATGATGTAAGATAAATATTGGGCCTCCAAACATTGTGATCATGATAAATGGCGTATAGGAAATCAAAAGTGGGGAGTGGGAGAATATGTGAGAAGTGAAAAGTGCACAATAAGTAGTTGTGCATAACAAGAGGTCTATGGAGTTGGAGTGTATGTAGAATAAAGAATATGAGCAAGAGGGAATATGTACAGGAGAATGTGTTATGAGGAAATGTTATACATGAAAATACCTCCTCATTAGCTCAAAGGAGAATACTATGTTGTTGGTGAAAATACCCCTTTCTCCTAGCCTATATAAGACTATACTAAAATTTATGTACCATGAGGACCAAGTTATCCTAGTCTATAACAAGTTGTCCCCTTCATATAACTTGTGTTACCAACTTCTCACTTATTCACGAGGCAAAAATCTTGAGTTAACTAAATTGTGACGCTCTTGTTCACTCTCATAAACTCATATGGTGGAATGTGATCTCTTTATCCTCATCTTTATCTTTTTCCTAAACAAGAAAAGCATACAAAAGCGGGAAAGAGCCATAAAGCACAGGGAAGCTTTTTCCTTAGCATAAAAGCATCTAAAAAGTGGATAAAAGCATTTTGATATGAGGAAACATTATTCACCCAAAAGATTTTGCCTAGTTTGAACTAAAGAAGAATTTGGGAATATTCATAGCCTTCACTTGCCTATATATTGGAGGCTTGGCCATTGGGAAATGGATGGGAATGTCCCTATACTACTATTGTAACCCCTTATTGTTATTAGTGCAACCCCCTTATTATATTGTTGTGTCTATATAGTACTAATATTGTTATTATTGTACCCCATAGAAGCCCACTATTATTATTGTTGTGCCCTTATATTATTATTGTTATGTAAGCTCTAATTATATTATGACCCCTTAGACTCCTATATATAGAAAGGAGGTCTTGTAATTTGTATCATCCAAGAATTGTTCATTTGTGTAATGTAAAAGAGGTTGCCCCCTCGAAGAGGCTTAATTCTAAGGCATTTATCTTTCTTTTCTATCTTTTTGTGAGTTGGTTTCATAACATTTGGTATCAGAGCTTTGGATTTTAGGGTTTCGTTGCTCCAAAATAGGTTAGCATGGAATTTTTGTTATAACGTTTTTTCTACGCCATTTCAGAAGCTACAAACAAAACCCACTTGAGCCGAAATCACGATGATCCTTGGGTCCGAATTTCAGATCTTGGATCACTATATTTTCGGAGATATCATCTGAGGAAATTAGGGTTTTCGCAAGCTCTAGAATTCCATCTCAAACAGGTCATCATGGAATTTTCACTATAGTTTTTTCTATGAAGTTTAAGACTCTAAAATTAAAACCCATTTGAGCGGAAATCATGGTGAAGCTCGGGCCCAAATTTCAGATCTTGTTGCACAATATTTTCGGAGGTATCGTCCAAGACATTTATGGTTTTTGTAGGATCCTGAATTACATCCCAAATAGGTGACCTTGGGAAAGTCGTCGTAACTATCTCTCTAGGCATCAGATTGAAATTTTGTAAGAAGTTACAGAAAAAAAAATGGATTGTACTTCTCTGTGTATAGTTTTCAGGTCCAAAGGTTGAAACAATGACATGTGGCACTTCATACAAGTTCACTCTACTGAAACAATAGATAATTAGGTCATCTTGGGAGATTGGGAATAACACTTTCTTCGAGAATCCAATTTCGATAAGACTTTTGGCATTGTAAGGAGGACGCAGAGGGATGTTGTAGGTCACAATTATAGACCTTGGAGATATGAACTTTCAGAGATGCAACAGATTTAATACCGAGATCCTAAAAGCAAGAAAAAGAACGACTCGAATCAAGAAAATAGAAACACTTAGTAATCAAAATTTGATGGATGATTTGAAGAATACGATCGATGCTAAGACAAATAGTTTTATCTATGCCATGAAAGTTGATATTAATGGTATGAAAGAATATTGGAAGAAAGGCATGGAAGATTTTAAGAAAGACATGGATGGTTTGAAGGAAGGTGGGACAAAGCTGCTACAAGAAATGCCTCTTGATGGCGAAAAGGTAGTAGAGGAAACTCATGATGAGAAAAAAATTAACGTTGATCATGCTTTCATAGAGTCTAACGTTGGATTGAAGATACAACATATTCCAAAGATAGATATGAGGAAGTTTGATGGCAAGGATCCCGTAACATGGATATTACAGATGGAGAAATATTTTGATCTACATGAGGTGCAACTGTTACAAAAGGTACGTATTGCATCTTCATATTTAGAATCGAATCAAATCAATTTTTATGGTATGAAAGGCTTTGTTCTCGTAAACCACTTGTCATGTGGTCAATTTTCATGGAGGAAATGATAGCACATTATGAGGATGTTAGAGCCTAAATCTACCTCAGGCCAAGAAAGGTAGGATCCAGGATAAAATCAAACCATGCTTAACCTGGTAGCTAGCCCTACCAGGTCGGAAGAGGGCTCTCTCCTTGTCAATATTAGCAAAATATGATCAATGAGGCTTGAGATGAATGATGTGAAGACTGATTTTAGGTTAGGTATGTGTTCAAAAAAGTTTGATTGAATTTTATGATGTTTTGTTGGCTCAAATGTGAAAAGAAGATTTGGGTTCGGGGAATGAGGCTCAATTTTGTAGATATCTCTATGGGGCGTGTTACACAGTGATTTGTCACCGCTTGTCACCATCCCTGTTACCCCTCTCCCGCATCTTGGAGGACACATTCCAGGACTTGTGAGAAGTGACAAGACTTGAAACCACTTGCCTTATTCACCTCTAAACACGAGCTTCATATGCCCTTAAGACATCTCCTACTCATTGCCCTTAAAAACAGCCCTTTTTGCATTAGCGCTGGTGCCCCGTGTTATGCCCGCGCCAATGGGGAAAATCCTATTGAAAGGGTGCACCATTAGCGCTCTGTCCCAGAGTCGCAATCGCGCCAACCATTTTGGGCAAAGTTTTGAACTAATCAAACCTCCGA
>APFE030243321.1:180515-191237 GCA_000404065.3 Pinus taeda
GCTTGTGTTTGTGTTGTTCTCTTTGTGTGCAGGTGTCCATTCATGTGGATAGTGGAGGATCGTGACCGGCCAAGGCAAAGCAACGTGGGCGACGTCTCTTCTACAAACTAAAGCGTTGAATCTAAAGTAGGTCTTCATCACCTACCTTTTATTTGCAATTAGGAGCTTGCGTGATATCATTGTTTGATTGTTGCTAGACCCGTTATGGGCTAGTAGGGATCGCCTCTATCCGTAGAGGGGATTTACCTCTCCAACAATTTGGCGACTCCGCTGGGGAGTTTAGCTTATTGTTTAATTTGTAAACTTAGACAGAGTCTGAAACACAACCAGATAGCCTTCGAAACACTATTGCTTTGCAGTAGTGAAGTAGATCAAAGCTGCTTCAATTGATCTCCGGTTTGGTTTACGAACTAAACAATTTGGAGTTTGTCTTGCCTCTTTGGTTTTCTTTTGTTTGCTTGCTTATATTAGCTTTTGGAATTGAATTTCTTGCTGCCCCTTGCTTCTTGACTTGCTTAGAGATTGTGACCCAAGCCCTGGGCTGCGTATTTTTCTTTTGAAATTGGCAAACTTTGTTAGCGCGATTTTTGCCTTCACAGTCGCGCTAGTGGCCCTTGTTGCTAACTGACAACTCGCACCAATCCCTGTTTAGCACGAGTTGCAGCCTGACAGTCGCGTCAGGCCTTTCAGTTTTTTGTTCCACTTGTTTGCTTGCTGTCTGAGCTTGGATTTGCATTTTGCCACCTCTTTTCAGTTGCTGGAGTGTGTTGAAGCCCTGTTTGACTGGTTCTC
Source organism: Pinus taeda (assembly GCA_000404065.3). Taxonomy (NCBI): domain Eukaryota; kingdom Viridiplantae; phylum Streptophyta; class Pinopsida; order Pinales; family Pinaceae; genus Pinus; species Pinus taeda. Next base: position 181,308 of record APFE030243321.1, read on the forward strand.
AACCTTTGTCCTTTGGGTGTTTGCCTCTTTCCATCAATTTCACACCTCAACCCTAGGGCATCTAGTGGCCGTGTGTGTCGAGCCTCCCGTGGGAGTTTTGGGTTCTTTGATCGTCCAGTTAACCTTGTGATTGCTTTTCGCACTTGTTCAGTGATTGTTGAAGTGTTTTTGATTGATTTCCGAGTGGCTTTCTCTCATTTGCTTGGATTTCAGTCTGGCCTTGTTGATCTTAGATCACATAGCTCGTACAAAGCCTTGTTTTCCTTTCAATTTGGAGAACTGTTTTAGTGTCTTGGGATTTCATTGTGTCTTCATTGAGTGAATTTGCTTCTTTGCTCAGTGTTGTTATCTTTAAAAATTCATTCTAGTGCATTGTGCTTATAGAAAGGAAAATCAAATAATCTCTTTTGCGTTTAATAGTGAATGGAATAGAACTTTTTGTTATTTGTATTAATGAAAAGAAAAAGTTTTGTTTATTTGCCATTAGCTGCATTAGGGTGTTTGATTGATTGTGTTCATTTTGTTTGATTGAAATTCTTAACCCTCTCATAGTTAGTATTCATCGAACGAAATGGCTTTCTTTGGCATGTAGCTTGCATCTAGGAAATTGTGAAAGATCACATACGGTAGGACCTGAAATTGAAACTTAACTAGAGATCAACCATAAAATAAACCGAATCAACTTAAAAATGCATTGGAACATAACGCAAACATTCTAGAGGTCTAGGCTAGAGATGTGCTCCGGCGTCGTTAAACCTAGTCACATTTATTCTCACATTAAGGTTGGGTGATTGCTCCTGGTGTGGTTCGATTGTGGTCTAGTACAGACTTGGGCTCCCACGTACTGTCGCGTATATATGGGGAGACTCCACTAGGTTTGCATCCTTGATCCATAGGAAGCCGTGTCTACCGCCTTACAAGCCGTAACGCACCGAACACAGCATTCGGGAAGATTGACTGTAGTACGGAAAGTCCTTGGTTTTCATATGATTTCCAAGGTGTATAAGCAGTTTTACTGATTGTCTGGTAAACCCCTTGCCTAGTATTTCTAGAGTAGTCACTTTTTGATCCTTTTCGGACTCTGTAAAAGAAAAGGCTCTATTGAGCATTTGTCACTTCGGGCTCTTTAAATATTCGAAGGCGACTAGAGTCATCTTTTGTCCTTTTCTCGACTCTTAAAACATAAAAAGGTCAAGTTGTGTCCTAATGTCATAAAAATTTATTCAGCCATGATAACATTCACCTTGGTAGGTCTTGTTTGCGTTTAGTTTTGAGTAGGGTCTTTTATCGTTAGTTTTCTTAGGGTCTTTGTTTGATCATCCTGGCGGATCCATCAATCCCGTCTCCTGTCCCAAGTGACCAAGGGTCTCCATCTTCTGTTGCCCCTGAGACATCAGTTTGTGGCGTCACTCTTCCTATTGTTCCCAGTGTCCAACCATTGAACTCTCGTGCTCCAGAGGACGAGCTTTACGACTTGTTTTGGAACCCTGTTTGGGAACCCTCTGAAGAGGATTTTCCCACTACTCCTGTTGGTGTTGCATCTCCGATGGCTTCTTCCGATATGGAGGATACATCTCCTGTGTCGAGTGGGATGCCCGTTATGTCGAGTATTGATACTCCCATCGCGGCCACATCCCCGATTATCTCTACGCCCTACACTGTTACGCCTCTCGGTATCACAATGCTGGCGCGCTATAGATCTCTGAGGGATGCTATGAACTCTGCGACTTCCTCTTCTATGTGGGATCAAAACGTCATCCCTACCACAGGGCCGTTTGTTTCCCAAGTTCACCATACTGTTGTTACAACAGTTCCAACCAATCCGACCGTCTATGTCGCGTCATCAACTCCAGTTGTTAGTGCCGTTACAGCATCTTCTGCTGTCACATCTGCTGCCGGCTCATCTCGAGGCCCAATATAGAGTGGTCCATCGACACATACTGCTAGAGTTCTCCATCCCGCAAGTGGTGCCTCGCCTCTTTCGACAGGGGGGGCATATTCCCAGTACTTGCACAATGTCCAGAACCCAGGCGGGCAAGGCCCCTATTATGATCCTGTCAATCATTATTTGTACACCTCCTTGCCGAATGAGCCCCATGTTGAGGCTTCAGTTCCATTAAATGTGGCTTGGGGTACTGCCAGATATGGCGGTGGCCAGTACCATCCGGGTCAAGGACAGCCATCTCAAGGACCACCCTACCAGGGTCAACCATCTTACTCGCAGCCTAATCATGGGCAGCAATATTATGGCCAGAATTACCCAGGTCAACCTAGAGGCTCGCAAGGACAACCCTATCAGGGACAACCTTTAGCCTCTAGTGGTCCGTCTTATACGTATCTTGGGCAACCTTCTGGAAACCCAGGACAACCCTATGCTCAACAAGGACAACTTGGGCCCCAACAGGGCTACCCTTCGGGGCAACCCTATGGGAACCTAGGACAACCTTACGGTCAGCAAGGTCAACCCGGAAACCAACAAGGCTACCCTTATGGGAAAGGTGGCCAACCTTATGCACAGCAAGGCCAGCCCACCACTCAGCAACCATCTGGTCTACAAGGACAACCTTCGGTTGCGCAAGGGAAGTCCGTTGCTCAGCAAGCTCGACCTTCTAGGCAAACGGGGCCGTCTCAGATCTGACCAGGAGAACCTTCCGGCCAGATGGCCCAACCTTCTCATTCAGGCGGGTACCAATCCCAACCTCCTTATTCAGGTGGGTACCAATCCCAGCCTCCTTATTCAGGCGGGTATCAATCCCGGCCTCCTTATTCAGGTGGGTATCAATCCCAACCTCCTTATTCGGGTGGGTACCAATCCCAACCTCCGTACTCAGGTGGGTATCAATCCCAACCTTCTCATCAAATGCCTCCTGGTTCCCAGGCTCAGTATGGATACCAGCAACCCCAGGGGCAAAATCAATATACCCCGTATCAAAATTACCAACAGCCACAGGGCAACCCTTATCAAAATTATCAGCAACCTGCTAGGCAATATGGTAACCAATGGGGCGCTGGGGGGCAGAACCAGTATCAACCACCCGGTTCCGGAAATAACCCTTATGGACAAAATTCTTATGGACAGGGCCCTTTTGGACCTGGCCCATCGGGACAAGGCCAGTGGGGGCAACCAGCAACTGGATGGAATTCTGGCCCTACCTCATATCTGGGACAAATGTCTTTCAACTCGCAGCTACCATTTCTAGCGACGTTGGAACTGCTCGATGTGTCGAAATTAACGAATGATCCCATTTTACATAATCCACAATGGCCACCAGTTCCAACTAAGATACCTAGTGATTGTCCCAAATTTGATGGAAAAGCCGGAGAGGACCCTCAAGCCCATGTAATGACGTATCACTTATGGTGTTCGTCTAATTCATGGCTCGATGACTCGATTCGACTTCGCCTCTTTCAGAGGACTCTCACTGGTTCTGCCGCTAAATGGTATATTGAATTGACCCACGCGTCATTTCAATATTTTAATTCATTGGCCATGGCATTCCTTACTCACTTTTACTTACCCATTCGGTACGAGACAGGGACTCACCTCCTTACATCTCTTAAGTAGGATACAGCTACGCATATCTCCGATCATATACATGAATGAAGAAGGCGTCGCAGGTTGATCAAGTTTTGGATTCCTGATCAACTCCTCACCGATTGGTTCACGACTTCCTTTGTCCGTAAGATTGCACGGGACATTGCTATGGGAGCTTGTGTGAGTGAAGAGCAAGCAATCGCGCGCGCTCAATGCCTGGACTTAGTTTACTCTCAGTCTGGTACCTTGTATGAGTATTTGCCGGACGTCCCAAGGCCCGGTACATCCAAGGCTCCGCCGAAGCCATCTGTCGATGGAGTTATTGGCTCTGTGAACCCAGCCTCTAAAAAATCATCGTCAAACCCTGGGAAGAAAAAGTCAGGTGCTTCTAACGAAAACACTTCTCAGGGCGGTTCAAATTTTGGTAGTACTTCCGAGGTCAACGCCGTCCAGTCCACCATGGCGGGCAAGGCCTCGAAAGGAAAGAAAAAGGGGAAAGGAAAAAATAAATCTGAGCAACCTAAACAGGAATCCTCCAAACCTCCAGCCGAGGAAGGAGCTAAACGCAAACCCAAGTATCCTTGCCTCATTTGTGAGGAGGATCACTATACTAAGGACTACCCCAGGCGATCTGAAGTTAGTCGTTTGTTAAAGGGTGCTCCTGGGGTTCTGCAATTCTTAAAGAGCCTTTTCCCTCTCAGCAAACTCAAATGGTGGCTGATCCGTCTTCATCACCCTTCGGTTCCCAAGTCTTCATGGCCGGATCTATTCCCGTTCATGTAACGACTCGAGCAAAGGAGTATCCGTCGTCCGCCGGGAAGGAGCCCGAGGTTCCCTCAAGTGCTCCTTCGGCCAGCTCTGGTCCACTCCATATTGAGAGACCAAGTATTGAGACGACAATCTAACCCCCTCCTAAAGGAGTACTCAGGCGATCTTCTTACAACCCGAATGCTTGTGCTGCCTAGCACTATAGCATCGTAGAGGACTTAGCGCAGGCTCCGTTGGATATGTCCGCCTTAGAAGTTCTCCAGAGTTGCCCCCCCCAGAGGAAGTCCCTGCTATCGGCCATCGATGGCATCGACCCGGCGGATTCGGATTTGATTACCTTCGACCTCAAGAGCCATGTTCCTAGACTACCTCATCAGATCGCTTTTCTCATCCAAGTCGTCATCAATTCCAAAATGATCCATCGTACAGTCATTGATGAGGGCGCATCGACTTGCATTATGTCTGTTGCTTGTTGGAAATCAATTGGGTCTCCGACTCTGAGCCAGTCTCCTACGACTTTGGAAGCTTTCAATGGGAGAGAATCCCGTCCTTATGGTATTCTTCAACGATTGCCAATCACCTTAGAAGGGAAAACCGTGGAAGTAGAAGCTGAGGTCGTTGACGCGAATCTCACATACAACCTCCTTCTAGGCCAAAGTTGGATGTATGCCATGCGTGCCGTGGCTTCATCCCTCTTCCGTGTCATTCGTTTCCCTCACCAAGGGAAAATTTTCACGGTAGACCAGATTTCCTTCTTCGCTTCCTCTTCTGAGGGAAATGTACCTTTCGTTGAACATACCTCCGTTCCTTTTGAGAGTGTGGGAGCCGAGCTTTTCAAAGACCCTACCCTCATGGGTGTCTTCTCCCTCCCACCTCCGAACCTTGCTTCGCTTGCTTTGGTCTTTGCTCGCTCTGATCCTTCATTGCACTTTGTTGCGACCCTCGGTCCCTCTGCCAAAGGGGGCACAGATCCTCTAGCTTGTAAACCTCGCTCGGCCGGGGGGCATGGGCAGATCATCGATGTCGTTGATCATTTTATCCAATAGGCTGAGCGATGCCTACACTCTCTAGGCCAGTTATGCAACAGTGCAATAAGGCAAAGACCTGAAAAGGGCATGACTTGAACTGAGTATCACGAGCACGCTTTATTTTTGTACATGCGTATGCTTTCAGTAGTGTGTTGTGTGTGCGTGTTTATTTAGTTTTTATCTCAGTGTGTCAGCGTGGTTGCCGCTTATTGTGTCTTTTGCTTCTTGAACAGATGTCTGGATCGCCTTACGTTGGTTTCGCTGATGGTGCTTCTCGCAGTACTCGCAATCTGTCATCTGCGGCATGGGTGATCTACGATCCTCATGGTGAGTTAGTAGATATTCAAGGGGTATGTCTGGGTTGTACAACAAACAATGTGGCTAAATATAGTGCTGTAATTGAATTATTAGCCGAGGCAATTAACCTCGGGATCCGCACATTGGTTGTAAACTTAGATTCTCAACTTGTAGTCCACCAGCTCAACAGACGATATTCCGTCAGAGATCATCGCATTTTAAGGTTGTATTTACATGTTAAGTTATTGGAAAGAGATTTTGATTATACTACTTATCAACACATTCCAAGAAGACTTAATGCAGTAACCGATGCATTAGCTAACTATGTATTGGACAAACATTTGCATAATATGTAAATCAACATGATACAAGAAGCATAAAATACAATAAACTATAACACTGTGTATATATATATACATTGTGTGGCGCACTGAGGCGCTCAAAAAATAAATGTACATGTCTGGATAGAGTCTGTGTTCTCCGTACATCTGAGATACATGTCTCTCAAAAAATATGCAGAAAATAAAACCTAGGAGTCTAAGCACGGTGGTGCTCATGATAACACATCACCGCTCACACCAATCGTCTCAGCAGACGATGGACACGAGTCGACACCCCTACTGTGTGCCTCTGATATGCGAAGGGCGCATATGCCAATCTGGCATAACCAAGAATCCCTTGGGCAAGCCCCGCGAGATTCTGTATCAGCTCCTACCCCACGGAGCTCCCTGCCTGAGGGTCAGCTGCAGGTTGGCCTCTCCGCGCTATAGGGGATAGGCCGGCTGGTCGCTCTGGGCCCACATCTGCATATACATACAATCATCATTAGAACAAGCATGTGTTAAAAAAGACAAAAAAAAACATAAAACATCAAAATCAAGGAGTTCATACCTAACTCCTCCTCCCATTCCTCCCCCTCTGGTAGTGGAAGGTCTGGGTCTCCCATGAAGCTAGTTCCTGCATAGGGCCAATCCTAGATCACGATCAGCTGTCGATTGAGCCATATGAAGAACTCAGGTTTCCATGACATCTCTTGGGCTCCTCCTCCTCTGGGCATCAGTGCTGCCAAGCGAGCCATTCTAGGCTCTTGTGGCAATGGATCTGCCACCACGGCTCTCTGGATCTGGAAGAGTGGTATTCGCTCCAGGAAGAATGATACCACGATCGAACCATATGTGAACTGTTTCACATCCACACGCTTGCAATTTGTGAGCTGCCTCTTAATATTAGTAGTCACAGCTGCAGCCCAGTTAAAGATGGTCGGACTGAGGCATTCAGTCGCGAGTATCAGGTGGTTCTTGCTTGCCTCGTGGGGTGCCTGCACCCTAGCAGCACGTGTGATGGTGAAAAGAATGGCCTTGAGAGTCAAATCCCGGATGGTGTTGATGGCCACCTGAGCACTCTGTTTCCCGAATTGTGCTTCCGGGCACACTTAAGATTTTACTTCACCAACCTTCTCCCCAGAAGGTCTACTGCCAGTCAAAATGGGAACTGCCCCTCTCCGTGACAGTCCAGTGATGAAGTATACATCAGATACCTCAAGCTCTAAGGTCTGGTTCCGTAGACGAAACACTTGGTCGTCCACGTCCCAAGCATCAATGATGAACTATAGCAACTCAGGTTGCGACCGCATATATGATGTAAGGAAGAATTTTTTGAGGCCACAATCCCTCAGAGCGTTCATGCACCCCTCATCCTCAATTGCCAAAGCATCCACAACGTCATGTTCTCTTTCTTTCCATTCTGCTACCATTTTGACCTGTTTTCTGCACCCACAAGGACAAATACGCCTTCATTAGGACATTGGTAAAATTATGAACCAGAAGAATTCCGAAGTAAATGGGTAAATTTATGAAAATTTTTGGGTCACGCTGTTAGCGCGACTGTTTTTAAAACAGTCGCGCTAATGGCGCAGCGCCCTTGGGTATTTCACCCCATTAGCGCGGGTCCGTGCCGGATACCCGCGCCAATGGGGCGAAGCCCTAAATTTGGAAATCCCCCCTTGCTGGGGCTCAATCAGGCATGAAATACATAAAAAATGGTATGAAAATGGAGCTAAGGAAAGCGCCTCTTACCTGGAGTTGATGAGATCGCGAATGGTTGCACGAATTGGCTGTATACGATGCCTGAAGTTTGCTTCCCAAACATACCCTTCTCACTCTTCAAGAGGTAAAAAGTAAAAGTGATTTTATTTTTACATTTTCACCCTATTTATAAGCTTTTTAACTCATTTTTTGGGTTTAGAAAGGTTATTTTTGAATATTTCAATATATTTTTGGTCGAAAATGGGTTTTACGTTTGCTTCTTGTGCAACGACAGGTCTTTTACGCAACTTTGATGGTGAAACGAGTTGTATTTTATACTTTTTTTCGGACTCGGTAAAAACACGAAAAAGTCACTATGGAGTCATCTTTTAGCTCTTTTCTGACTCGCTAAACGTGAAAAGATCGCCGAGTCATTCCTCTCGACTCGTTAAAAGTAAATGAGAGGCGGTTGTTTTTAAACTCTTTTTCCGACCGTATAAAGAATGAAAAGATCGTCGGGCCTTTGTCGTTTCAGGTTCGTTAATGGAAACGAAACGACGTAATATCGGTCGCTTTTTTACTTTTTCGGGTCGATGTCACTACTTACGAAAAGTACTCCTCAGTCGTAATGATCGGGCGGTTCTTTCGAGCATCGTTTTATAGTTTTTCGGGCTCGGGAGACACAACTTTACGAAAAAGGACACCCCTGGAGTTTTCTTTTTGCTGTCCTTTCAAACTCTCTAAACATGAAAAGACGCCGAGTTTTTCCTTTGTCAGATTCGTTAAAACTTCAATGACATCGGATCCCGTCGAAATGACGCCTCTCAAGCATATGCTATCCCCGTCAAGCTTTCCATCCAAAAATAACTGGGGTACTCACCAGAAATGGTGGGAATAAAGGAATCATAATCGTCGTCATCGACAGTATGTCGCTCTTGAACATGGCACTTTCTGCATTCGTGTCTGGGTGGGGACATCTCATCTCGCTTCACATTTGCCTCCATGGGTTTGGGTTATCCTATTTGACCATTCGTCTGCTCATCGTTTTGTCATCATGACCCCTGATCATTTGACCTCAAATACTGCCAAATCCGTCGTTGTGCCACCGATATGTTCAAGAGAAGTTGGCCTCTGTAGAATACTCAACCTCCCTCCGATATCTCACACAAAACATATTGTCTCTCTCCGTCTCATGTCGATGATGTGGGAATCATTATGGCCCACCTTCGATCAAGATCACTTCCTGTCGACTTCAGCTCATTATCCAGGAAGGTGACCTAGAGACTCCCTTCAGGTGCCTTGGAGCCTGCATGCCTCAATGGCAGGTTCTTCATGTTCGACGAGAGGTTTTCATCATTGGCCTCCGATCGGATGATTCTACGGGTGTTTGAAACCGACTCATTGATTCACACGCTGTGGATTGTACCTATAGTACCTTGAGGACCATCGTCATCATTGGTGGCACCTCTCGCGTCTGTTAACAGTTTTCATCATTAACTAGTAATCAGACGATGTTCATGCATGTTCGACATCGACTTCGGTATTCACATGCTTGAACTTGTACTGTGTTCGGATCGAGTTGGAGCGCAAGACCCCAGATTGTGTATATTGAAATCCGGGTTATTGTTGTAATCATTACATGACTCATTTATTGGATGGTTGCGACCATACTTGAGTCCATTTATAGATCCTCATCGGATGGCTGCGTCCATACCTGGGATCCAGTTATATATACTCTGTTATGGATGGCTGCGCCCATACCACATATATCATGTACTTGAAGATATCAGTTGTACTTCTTTTTGTAGGTTCTCCGGCGGCAGTGTTTTCAGTCACGCATGTTCTTGTAAAGCATTTCACCCCTCTCTCTCTCGGGCCTCATGCTTTAGGGGGCATCTGTTACACAATAATTTGTCACCGTTTGTCGCCGTCCCTGTTACCCCTCTCCTGCACCTTGGAGGACTCATTCCGGGACTTGTGAGAAGTGACAAGACTTGAAACCACTTGCATCATTCACCTCTAATCATGAGTTGCATATGCCTTGAAGACATCTCCTGCTCTTTGCCCTTAAAAATAGCCCTTTTTACATTAGCGCGGGTCCACTGTGTTATGCCCGCGCCAATGGGGAAAATCCTATAAAAGGGGCGTGCCATTAGCACTCTGTCCCAGAGTCGCAATCGCGCCAACCCTTTTGGGCAAAGTTTTGAACTAATCAACCTCCGAAAGTTCTATCCAACTCATTCACCAACTGCATCCAAGTTAAGTGAGGATGGTTTGG
>APFE030243321.1:191757-213032 GCA_000404065.3 Pinus taeda
AATGGTTGATGTTGAATTATATCCTTCCTGACTGATGTATAATTGCATATATTAGATTTCATGCTTGTGTTTGTGTTGTTCTCTTTGTGTGTGCAGGTGTCCATTCACGAAGATAGTGGAGGATTGTGACCGGCCAAGGCAAAGGAACGTGGGCGACATCTCTTCCACAAACGAAAGCGTTGGAACTCAAGTAGGTCTTCGTCACCTAACTTTTATTTGCAATTAGGAACTTGCGTGATAGCATTGTTTGATTGTTGCTAGACCCGTTCTGGGCTAGTAGGGATCGCCTCTATCCGTAGAGGGGATTTACCTCTCCAACACACCTAGTCAAGAATCTTTAAGATTCATAAAAGCTAGACAAAAGATGTTAGTAATAGTTTGTGAATATGGAGAGAAAAAAACTTGTAATTCAAGACATACCTCTTGTTTCTTAACAAACCTTTTAGTTCCAATGCTTTATTTTGAGAGGCCTTCTGCCTTGAGTCTTCAGCAAGATTTCCTAGACAAGGAAATAAGAGGAGAAATGTAATTAGTATTTAATGCAAGAAAAACTAGATAAGTATGGAAAACTAAAAATCAACAATGATAATAAGATACTTATCTTTGGAGGTTGATGAGGGCTCCCTCCAATCTTGAGGGATAACTATAATCTTAGGAACAAATAAAAATGTTTAAAAAAAATGTTAAACATAAAAAGTAGAAATCAAATTAAAATAACAAAAAGCTTAGATCGAAGGAGTTTAGTAGTGTAAATCCCTTAAATCCAATTCTTCAAGCTTAGTCTTCTTTGGAGATCCTTCTTCAGCTACATTCGCTTGATCCCTTCTTCTTTTCTTTTTCTTTGGATTGTTGGGGCAATCACTTTTATAGTGACCCATCTTGTGGCATTGGTAGCATTCTATCTTAGACATATCAACCTTCTTTCTTGGTCCTCTTGACTTATTGGAGTGTCCTTTCTTATGAGAGGTGGAGTATGCATTTGACACCTTTTCTTCTTCATTGTTGGATACTAATGAAATTTTCATTCCTTCTTTGGTACAAGCATAATTGTTCAAAGGTGGGAGCTTCTTTCCATCTATTGATACCTTAACCAAAAGAGCTCCAAGTAGGTGGTAATCCCAATAGTGCAGTGATTACTAGGTCCTTCTCCGGTACTTTTTCATCCATGGCTTGTAGTTCATCTCTAATCGTTGATATCCTTACAAAGAAGGAAGCCACAATATCATCCTTTGTCATTTTTGCAGTTCTTAACTCATTCTTCAAGCTTGCTGCTTGACCTATATTTTTGATAGTGAATAATTTTGTCAACTCTTCGTACATTTCTTGAGCATGGTCTATATTGGAAATGTATGGTACAAGATTGTCCATAATGCTTTCTACCATCAAAGTCATAGCCAATATTTCCAATTCCCTATACTTCACTTTTTCTGCATCATTGGATTCTTCGGTTGGTTTCTTCACATTCCCTCTAACCACATCCAAGACCTTGTTCTTTTAAAAAATGAGGTCACTCCTCTTTTTCCAAGATTTGTAGTTTGATACTCCTTCCAGTTTGTTCTCACTCTTTAGTGTGTTATACATTGTCCTTGAAGATAGTGATCTTCTTCTCTTCTAACATATCCTTATATGATCCCTAGATCAATTCTTTAGATTCCTTCTAGTAGATACCTAAGACTGCCTTCTTCTTCTTTTTTCCTTCACCTTAGCACTGATACCATGTTAGAAAAATCAGAAAGGCATGAACTTTTTCTTATACAGATAATTACCTGTGATTATTTTATCTTTATGTTGTTTTTTTATCCTTTTAGTTCATCAAGCAATTACAAAAACAATAACAAAATGACAACATATGTAGACGACCAACCAGGGAAAATCCCCTATCTAGGGGGAAACTCGGTCAAAAATTCTTCCTTCAATAGATTCTAGAGATAATCCAAGACTATAGACCCAAACAAAGACTTCCTCCACACCAAGTCAACCCTTAATCCTTCTTGCAGATGATAACCCTTCCAAAGCAACTTTGACCTAGCAGCATCAGTAGCAGCTCCAACCCAGTAGCAGCTTTGACCCAGTAGTAGTAGTAGCAACAACTTTGACCAAACTTCGAAGACCTAAAATTATCCCTTGATACACCTTGGAAATGAGTGAGAGTTGTCCCAAATTTTCGACCTTGAGGTCTACTACCTCCTTCCAGAAACTTGCACTCCTTTCCATCCCATCTTCTAGCCCTTTCTCAACTTAGCACTTTTCCAACTTACAACTTCAGAAATCAAAATATGTGAGAGAGATTGAGATAGTCCAAATGAATTGAAACTGCCTTGTATATATATCCTTTCAGAGATGTAGAATTACTTGTCTTCAAGCCGACTTGGTGTGGAGGAGACTACATTCATTTTTGACTCAAAAATATTTCTTTTTACATGTTTCGAAATCCCAAGAAGGGACTCTTTTAATGTACAAAGACTCTAATGATAGAATAAATCCTAGAAGATCTCAATGGGGACTTTTACCTTGATGACCCAAGCATGAAACCAATGCTTTAATAAGTGATAATAATAGCAATAAAATATTTTCTTCATTCTTTTGATAAGTACATATCAAACACATTTATGAAGACTGAACTTAGTTACATTTTTCAAAACACATCACTTAGACTACAGACCCCACGAATTTTGCCCTTGTGTGCAAATACAAAATTATACATTATATCTAATTTTGGCACGATCCAAGTGCTCCAAGGATTTCCACATGACAAAAACTCCATATTTTTAGATCCCGAGTTGTTCGGTCAATTTAATTAAAAACTTAATATTACGTTGTATCTGGATTATAAAGAAATCTAGTGTTCCTTTGCTTAGTCACTTGAAGAGGGTTCATGATCCTTGGATCTGGCCCACATCTGGCTTAAATGCCATATCCAACACTTAATCCATTTCAACTTCCCTGGATATCCACCCTGATTGCTAATATGGCCCTCGTGGGTTCTTCCCAAATAGGGCCCCTGATATAGATTTAAATAGGAATGCAACAAATTATAGAGATAACCATAAACACAGAGATGCAACGGAAATAATACTTCATTTCATTAATGTAAAATATTGAAATATGCTTACAAACAGGAATGGAAATAAACTAGCTAGGGCCTCTGAACTGCCTTACAATGAGGCTTAAGGGCCTTTTTATTATTGAACAATAAGAGCAAACCCTAAACAACCAAAATCCTAACCCGAGGAGATGTAACACCAAGAGTTTATGGGCCCCGTTGGGGTGAGTTGGACAATCAACTTCCCGGGGTTGCGACTTGGTCATATTATCTCCGTTTGACGTGCATGATAGCCCGTTGGAAAGATCTATCCGAGGAATACAATTGAAAAGACAACTTTGGACAAAATAAGCATTGGCAGTAGATTTCCAAAAAAACGTCGTTTAGGGCCTCAAAATGGCTCCGGAAGTTTAGAACCCGAAAAATTGCTAAGAATAGTAAACTGTGCTACAATTAAGGAAACTGAAAAACTGAAAGAAGCAATGGTGGGGGTCCAATTGGAATTGGCGGGTGGCCGCCAATATCCACTTGGATCAGCCCCACCGTTGATATAACCAACTTGACCCATTCTTCATCAATACTTTGCAATTTTACATAAGGGAAATCAACCTTAATGCCCAGACTCCTAGATACATTTGTCGATCCCATATTGTATTCGACTTGGATACAACCAGATTTACAATTGTTTTAAGAACTTAGAAAACTTTTAAGGTTTTTGGGACTTAGCACAGACTTTCATCTATGCGTAGTTTTGCTTAGAACATTGTTTCCATAGGAATGAAACCTTCATTCTAGATTCCAGCACTTTAAACATTAAGTCAAGCTAGAAATGCATTAAATTAATTTAATAACATGCCTACCATTTGGCATAAGTACTCGACTAAACCATAACTAGTCGTTCTCAGTAAACTCGATGCAATAACACCATAATCAAACTTAGAAATAAGTCCCAGGCATAGACATCATTTGTAAAGAGAGATCGTGCAATATAATGATGAATATCTATAGAGTTAAAGGTACAATTGTTTGCATCCATTTATCACAAAGTTTTACAACTCTATAAGATTCTTATATAACATTCATATCATCCACATAAAGCTAGTATTCCAACTCAACCAAAAGGATATCCAACGCATATTGCATATCAAGGACATGCAACAATTTCCAATACCCATTTAGAAATAACAAAGAGCCATGCATTATTCATTAACATACCAAGCATGGTAATTAATCAATGAGACATAAGCCATGTAACTTATCTGAATGACCAAAGATGGCTAGAAACTGAAGATGGGACTTCAAATCTCCACCCAACTGTGACATCCATTGTGACTTAATTCACCTTGTAAACATTGTAAATAATTCCTTGTAATTAAAAAAGGTTGAGAGAAAAAAACACAGATTCGATTGCTTGAGGAGGGAGATTACTTGAGAAGGTTTGGTTGTTATTAATTTTAGTTACAGAGAATTGAATGGAGTGCCTTAATGGACTAGGTGCACAATAAATATAGTTGGAAAAGGAGTGGACATAAACGACACTCCTGTTGTAAAAATATGCAAACAAAAGGGAGGAGAAATTTAATGAGGGAGGCCATAAGTTGGGAACATACATGCCAACCATCATACAATGACAACGATAATGGGCGATGCATGAAAGACTTCTCAATAAAGAAAACACAAACAATATTTGGATTTGACAGTGATAATTTCTCATTGATGCAGGGAATTTGGTTTATTCTCTATAACAACCTTGTGTTAAAAGTTCATGTAATAAAGTTAATAAAGGAAAAATAAGACCAATGTCATGGGACACATATTCCAAGTTGAATGTTGGGAAAAACATCCTAGTGGGTGTTCATTCAGTTTATTATGGCTAAGGGGAAATTGGCAAAGGCATTGGCAAAAGATTTGAAAAGGCAAAGAGGCATTAATTGGCATTTTATTTATTAAAAAAAGAAAAATAGGAGAAAAGGAAGGTGAAAGGTCACAAGCTGCATGTGAGGACTCTGAAATTGAAGGAAAAATAAAGGAAATTGAAGAAAATAGATTAAATTGAAGAAAATAGAGGCCTCAATAATAAAAAGGCTTCTGAGGATCAGTTCACAACTTCTGTCAGTTCAGTTGTGGAGTTGTCTCTATATTCTCTCTATTCTGTCATACACTTGCACACTTAGAGCATTCTTGGAGCACTCCAGAATTGGAGAAAGTAAGGAAAAGTATGGACAAGAAAGCAAAGGAAAGAAAGGATCAAGCAAGGAAGAGTTGGATCAAGCATCTATAGCAGGATTTCTTATAGGTATCAAGTTGCATGTATGATTTCCTTTCTATTTTTGGCATGCATGGTACATGCATTTGTGTATTTGGTCCTTTTGTTGTCATTGACATGGGTTTTGCTAGGTGTGATTGTGGTTTCAACTTTGCCTTTCCATTTATGGATAACCATAGTGTGATGGGGTTCTTTCATTTAGTTGAGATTTGGATTTCTGGATGGTTTTAGAACTGGGTGAGGTGGTCTCAAGAAAATTCCAAAGGTCCTAGGAATCCATTGACCGATTTTGGCGGGATTATGGTAAAGCCTAAGGGTGGAGATGGGAAAACCCCTCAAGGTATTTGTGAAGAAATTTGAAGACATCCAAGCTTGTTTAGGGCCTAGTGATCTCTTGAATGGTTTTGGCAGGATTGTGGTAAAGCCTGATAGTGTATGTTTCTTTGTTTCGGCCTAGTAATCCCTTGATCGGTAATGGCAGGATTGCGGTAAATCTTGATTGTATAAGTGAGGGTTTCGGGCCTAGGAGTCTCTTGAACAGTTTTGGCGGGATTGTGGTGTTAGTGTTAGTCTTTACAGCCTTCCTCCAGTGATCAAACATGCTCTTACAAAGTGATTTTGAAGTGTCAAGGTCAAATTTTGTCATTTCAGTGAGTCTTCAAGCAAAATTTGGTCACTAGGCATTAGGTCTAGGGTTTGCCCAAATGTCAGTCCATGTCATAATTCAGCTGAGCCTATCATCATTCATAGGGTTTTCATTATCATGTCAGTGTCTAATGAGTCATTTTATACCTTATTCATGCTTCAGTCGTGCCTAGGCAAGCTCATTTCCCTCTCCTAGGGTTTTGAAGGCAATTTCTCTTGGGTGGCCAAATCATCAGCAAAACTCATATCCTGATATTCATACACCTTCCCCTATCCTTGAAGTATCTTATCAAACACTTCCCATCCCTTAGATCCGCCAAATTCCTCATTTTTCCACAAACCCTAATTTCTAGCTACAACCTGGCAATTTTCTAGGTTGGGCCTGTGTTTTGCCCTTTTGGACCCCTTCCCCTCACTCAATCTACGAGATTCCACTTTCCCCTGCTTCCTAACATCCCTCCATACTTCCAAAAATTTCCCCAAGAATTTAGAATCCCCTTATCCCCTTCATTTCCTTCATTTCGACAAAATTCCTTGTTTCACACATCGGGACAAGTCGCACTCAAATGATGTTCCAGAGCAATAAAAGATGAATTTGGGAAAATTGAGAGAGTTTTTTGTCCAAAACATGCCAAAGAAGAAAATTCTCCTTCACTTTTTGCACAGGTGTCATGGTTTGAGAGAAATCTCAAAGAATATCGTTGCCTCAGGAGAATCAAGGGCACCTCTGAAGTGACCTTGGGAAAATCAAGTTTTCTCTTAGCGGGGTTGGCCAAATGATTTGCTTAATGGGTAAAATGATAACTAGACATAAATATATTTCCAATGAGATATCAGGATCTCAGTTTGGGGTTGAGGAAGGCATTCACAAGTTGACTGAAACAACACTCTTCCTTGAGGCAGCCTCATTTGGCAATTTTTGACCAGTCTTGGGATATTTGATTTTTGACAGGGAAAATGAACTAAAAATTTAAAAATTCCAGTTTCGTTAGAAAGAAGATTCAAAGACCTTTCCAACGAGCTATCCTACACCCGATTCCGACACCGGGAAGGCCTCCAAAAGCCTTCTGCAAAAGGGCGCGACCCGTTAGAGGTGCGCGACCCGTCAGGGCACCTCCAGCAGTGTAAAAATTACACAGGCGCGACCCGTCAGAGGCGCGAGACCCGTTGGGAATTCCTCCACCAAATTTCTCCAGTAAGCTGCCAAACAACCCCAGATTGCTTCAAGGTTGCAAGTAGGCCTCTTCTCATGAAAATACATTGTTTTCCAAAGTGTGAAAAGCATGTGAATGTGGTTTAAAGCCAATCATTTTGAACTAATGAATCCAATGCATATTTGCTCAAAAATGTCAAAGTGTTGGTTGAACTAGGGTTTGTCTTGTTGTTTTCAAGGTTATCATTTATACCCCCACTTTTTCCCTACATTCTATTTCCACCTCCCTCATCATTTTATTCATTCTCCCTACCAAAAAATATCAAAAGCCCTAAACCCTACCCCTATCCCTAAAAATCAAGAAACTAAACCTAAACCCTACCTCTCATAAAGAATTTGCAAATCATATATATGTGATGGGGTATATATCATGATTCCTTCCCTTAACTCCCTATTTCATATTTTTTTCCCAATTTCCCTTCAAAGTCTCCCTTCCCTAACATTTCCCTTGTGCTATTTGTCCCCTTGAAACAACATTCAAACAGTCAAAACAGCAGGGTATCCCATGGAAGGATTTTATCTCTTGAGAGGCTATGCTTATCCGGGTCAATGCTCACTTGGAGAGGCTGTTGGCTAAAGCCAACCAAGACAAGAAATTGTTGAGAAACATGAAGAACCATTATTGGGCGAGGATGCACGTGTACAAGGCAAAGATGAAGGTGCTCCAAAGGCGATTGGTCAAAGCACAAAAACGGAGAAAAAGGCCCGATCCCCTCCACATCTTGGCCAAGGATTCCTTGAAGGAGCATGGCACTAAATAGCTCAGCCACAGCACAAATCCCAAGAAATTTTGAGCATTTTTGGTAAATTTTGGTTTTTTCAGGCAATTTACAGGTTTTCTCCATTAACGGGTCTCACCCCCCGTGAGACCCTTCATCCCGGCAACTCCATTTTGCAAAAACTCAGCATTTCCAGATTTTTCATGCAAAGTTACACATGCTCATCAAAGGACTAGAGATTTGGCGAAGTTTTGGGCCTCCAGAAAATCAAAAAACAAGCAAAAATGACTTTCTGTCACTTTTTTGAGACACAGAAAGAAGTCTTGGGAGATTGCAATTTTGGAGGGGCAAATGACCACCAAATTCAGAAATTCTAGTTGGGTTGGAAAGTAGACTCACAGACCTTTCCAACAAGCCTACTCTTGCTTCCTTTTGACACTTGGAAGTGCCCCAAAAGTAGTCCCAAAGGCGCGCGACCCGTCAGGCAGAGGCGCGCGACCCGTCAGGCAAATTTCTCCAAATTTCACTGTACAGCTCAGAAAAACGCAGTTTGACCCTGTTTGAATTTTTGGGGTGGATTATTATCCTATTTGATGTAATTAATGTAATTTTATGACACTTTTACTCTTATGTACCTCTTCTAGAAGATTTATTCATAAAAAGGTGAAAATTAAATGAATGAATTGGTTTCCTATCTTATAGAGGCAAGTTGTTTTGACTGCCTAGTTTGTAGTGCTAAGTTTAGAAGTGGTTGAAACAACTCCTAGGATAATGAGCTCGACCCATGGAGGTAGGGAAAGAGGTTAGATGATC
Source organism: Pinus taeda (assembly GCA_000404065.3). Classification (NCBI taxonomy): domain Eukaryota; kingdom Viridiplantae; phylum Streptophyta; class Pinopsida; order Pinales; family Pinaceae; genus Pinus; species Pinus taeda. The sequence continues at coordinate 200,457 of APFE030243321.1, forward strand.
TATATTATGTACTTTCTTGCTCATTTTCATGGTTGGACTCTTAAGGGAGAAGCTATCATTGTATTATTTCACTGTATCTCTGCAATTTTTGGCTAAGGAAGACCAGGGTTTTGCAGTCCTTTTTGGGATTCTTGTGGTTACATGTATTGATGGTGTGTTTCTCTATGTACCTGTAAGTGTGTTATGTGAATCATTTCCTTTCTTTTTCTTCTGCACATTAAGCAAACGAAGTGTTAAAGTAAGAATTCATGACTGTCATGCTCTGCTTTTAAGTTTGTTTAATTTCAATGTTTTCTACTGTTTAAGGAGAATTCAAAGTTATTGTTTGCTCTCCTTAACTCCTCACCTGTCATTCCTAATCATCCACCTCAATCAAAGGCATCAATACTGTCTCCTACCTCGCCCCAAAGAACCCCCTGCAGAAACTGTGTCCAATCCCGCACCCAAAATTGCCATCCCCTCAATTTGCCACCAAAAACCCTAAAAACCCCAAATCAACCCTTTTGATCAGTTTACTAGCCTAAAATCAGTGTTACCCTATTGGTCATCTCATCCATTAAAGATTTTACTGAGATTGACCGGAGAGAGCCTTCTCCTGCCCCGTAGGGCTAGCTACGAGGCTAAATGGTTTGATGTTGCCTTGAGGTTTGCCTTTTTCAGCCTGAGGTGAAATTTCAAGCGCTAACATACTGGCGACCATACTAGGGAAGAACATTCGACTTGTTGATTGTCTTGTCCCAGTACATGAACTCAAATTGCAGATCTGATGCTGATGGTGGACAGCAATCAGACACATATGCAGGCTGAACCATTCACCTGGTAACTCCAATTCGATCCAGACATTCCAGTGCTTATTGATTCATTCATGCAATGGTAGGGTATGTGGCAAACCTTACCCTGTGTGAAGCTGTAGAAGAAATAAGAAATGATTTAGCAAATACTGAATTTGATGAAGATGTTTTCAGTGCCTTGCTTCAATGTTTGAAATCTCTAAAGTTCCCTTGGTTCAAAACTAAATTTTGCGAGTTAATTGTTGAAAGAATCGAAAAGGAGATTCAATGTTTAGATGAGCAGATCCAGTCGTATGATTTCCAAGACCCTAAAAAGTTCTTGGAAATCCTTCCTCCTTCGCAACAAGAAATAACAGACTTGCCTACAGATGTTTACATTGACAATGTGCAGCTGGAAGTATGTATTGCAGAGATGGGGGAGCCAACAGAGTCTGGCTTCCACGATCCAATGGCAGCATACATGGACATTTTTTTCAGTTTGATTGATAGATCAGGCTGTCTTTTCCGTGACCAGGGTCATTACGTGCATGAAGGGCTGCCAGCAATTACATCTATGTCCTGGTGGAAGCATTCTCGAGCGGCATCATTCTCGAATTTACTTGAAAGGTTAATCTGGCATTTTAGTATTACCTGATCTATTGTTTGTACAGCAGATTAGGGTAGATGTTGTAAATAAATAAGCAGCCAAAAGGCAGCATTTTGTTCCAGTGTCATTACAGTTTAGTGTGAGGTTTGCTGAGTCAGTTTTTCAGTCAATTCAGTCAGTTTCCAGTTAATAAGTTGAGTCTTCAATTGTGTTGATTTGATCAAATAATGACTCCATCACGCAATGGTTGAAAGCACTGGTCTACTCTCCTAGAGGTCTGAGGTTCTTGGCACCTCCAAGGAGCTACCATACCCATTGGAGCCAATGTTAGTTTCAGTCTTTCCAGCCTTCCTCCAGTGATCAAATATGCTCTTACAAAGTGATTTTGAAGTGTCAAGATCTAATTTTGTCATTTCAGTGAGTCTTCAAGCAAAATTTGGTCACTAGGCATTAGGTCTAGGGTTTGCTCTCACTCTTTTCAAAGTTGCCCAAATGTCAATCTATGTCACTATTCAGCTGAGTCTATCATCAGTCAAAGGGTTGTCATCATCATGTCAAGTTCCATTGGGTCATTTCACACCTTGTTCATGCTTCAGTTGCGCCTAGGTAAGGTCATTTCCCTCTCCTAGGGTTTTGAAGGCAATTTCTCTTGGACAGTAAAATCATCGGAAAAACTTGTATCCAGATGTTCATACACCTTCCCCTATCCTTCATGTACTTTATCAAACACTTCCCATCTCTGAGATCCCCCAAATTCCTCATTTTTCCATAAACCCTACAAACTGGCAATTTTCTAGGTTGGGCTTGTGTTTTGTTCTTTTGGACCCCTTCCCCTCACTCAATATCTGGGATTCCACTTTCCCCTACTCCCTAACATCCCTCCCTACTTCCAAAAATTTCCCCAAGAATTTAGAAGCCCATTATCCCCTTCATTTCACTTCATTTCGACAAAATTCCTTGTTTCACACATCGGGATAAGTTTCACTCAAATGGTGTTTCAGAGCAATAAAAGATGAATTTGGGAAACCTGAGAGAGGTTTTTGTCCAAAGCATGCCAAAGAAGAAAATCCTCCTTCACGTTTTGCACAAGTGTCATGGTTTGAGAGAAATGTCAAAGAATACCGTTGCCTCAGGAGAATCAAGGGCACCTCTGAAGTGACCTTGGTAAAATCAAGTTTTCTCCTCGCTTGGTTGGCCAAATGATTTTTTTGATGGGTAAAATGATAACTAGACACAAATAGCTTTCCAATGAGCTATCATGAGCTCAATTTGGGGTTGAGGAAGGTATTCAAAAGTTGACTGCAACAGCACTCTTCCTTGAGGCAGCCTCATTTGGCACTTTTTGACTAGTCTTGGGATATTTGACTTTTGATAGGGTAAATGAACTCTAAATTGCAAAATTCTAGTTGGTTTGGATAGTAGACTCAAATACCTTTCCAACGAGCTATCCTACACCTGATTCTGACACCAGGACGGCCTCCAAAAGCCTCCTGCAAAAGGGTGCAACCCGTCATAGGCGCGAGACCCGTTGGGAATTCCTCCACCAAATTTCGCCAGTAAGCTGCCAAACAACCCCGGATTGCTTCAAGGTTGCAAGTAGGATTCTCCTCATGAAAATACATTGTTTGCCAAAGTGTGAAAAGCATGTGAATGTGGTTTAAAGCCAATCATTTTGAGCTAATGAATCCAATGCATATTTACTCAAAAATGTCAAAGTGTTGGTTGAACTAGGGTTTGTCTTGTTGTTTTAAAGGTTATCCTTTATACCCCCACTATTTCCCTACATCCTATTTCCACCTCCCTCATCATTTTATTCATTCTCCCTACCAAAAAATATCAAAAGCCCTAAACCCTACCCCTATCCCTAAAAATCAAGAAACTAAACCTAAACCCTACCTCTCATAAAGCCTTTGCAAATCATATATAATGTGATGGGGTATATATCATGATTCCTTCCCTTAACTCCCTATTTTATATGTTTTTCCCAATTTCCCTTCAAAGTCTCCCTTCCCTAACATTTCCCTTGTGCTATTTGTCCCCTTGAAACAGCATCTCAAACAGTTGAAACAACATTCAAACAGTCAAAACAGCAGGGTATCCCATGGGAGGATTTTATCTCTTGAGAGGCTATGCTTATCCGGCTCAATGCTCATTTAGAGAGGTTGTTGGCTAAGGCCAACCTAGATAAGAAATTGCTGAGAAACATGAAGAATCATTATTGGGCACAGATGCACGTGTGCAAGGCAAAAATGAAGGTGCTCCAAAGGCGGTTGGTCAAAGCACAAAAACGGAGAAAAAGGCCCAATCCCCTCCATATCTTAGCCGAGGCTTCACTGAAGGACCAATGCACTAAATAGCCTAGCCACAGCACAAATCCCAAGAAATTTTGAGCATTTTGGGTAAATTTTGGTTTTTTCAGGCAATTTACAGGTTTTCTCCATTAACGGGTCTCACTCCACGTGAGACCCTTCATCTCGGCAACTCCATTTTGCAAAAACTCAGCATTTCCAAATTTGTTATAGAAAGTTACACTTGCTTAGCCATTACTAAGAAATTTCACCAAGTTTTGGGCCTCCAGAAAGTCAAAAAACAAGCAAAAAATGACTTTCTGCCACATTTTTGACACACAGAAAGCAGTCTTGGGAGATTGCAATTTTGGAGGGGTAAATGACCACCAAATTCAGAAATTTCACTTGGGTTGGAAAGTAGACATCCATACCTTTCCAAAAAACCTACTCTTGCTTCATTTGGACACCTAGAAGTGCCCCAAAAGTGGTCCCAAAGGCACACGACCCGTCAGGCAAATTTTTCCAAATTTCAGTGTACAGATCAGAAAAACGCAGTTTGACCCTGTTTGACTTTTTGGGGTGGATCATTATCCTCTTTGATGTAATTAATGTACTTTTATGACACTTTTACACTTATGTACCTCTTCTAGAAGATTCATTCATGAAATAGATGAAAATTAAATGAATGAATTTGTTTCCTAACTTATAGAGGCAAGTTGTTTTGATTGCCTAGATTTTAGTGCTCAGTTTAGAATTGGTTGAAATAGCGCCTAGAAGGATGAGCTCGACCCCTAGAGGCAAGGAAAGGTATTAGCTTTCCTATATTATGTATTTTCTTAGTCATTTTCAGGGGTTGGAAGGTTGGACTCTTGAGGGAGAAGCTATCATTGTATTATTTCACTGTATCTCTGCAATTTTTGGCTAAGGAAGACCAGGGTTTTGCAGTGCTTTTTGGGATTCTTGTGGTTACATGTATTGATGGTGTGTTTCTCTATGTACCTGTAAGTGTGTTATGTGAATCATTTCCTTTCTTTTCCTTCTGCACATTAAGCAAACGAAGTGTTAAAGTAAGAATTCATGACTGCCATGCTCTGCTTTTAAGTTTGTTTAATTTCAATGTTTTCTACTGTTTAAGGAGAATTCAAAGTTATTGTTTGCTCTCCTTAACTCCTCACCTGTCATTCCTAATCATCCACCTCAATCAAAGGCATCAATACTGTCTCATACCTCTCCCCAAAGAACCCCCTGCAGAAACTGTGTCCAATCCCCGCACTCAAAATTGCCATCCCCTCAATTTGCCACCAAAAACCCTAAAAGCCCCAAATCAACCCTTTTGATCAGTTTACTAGCCTAAAATCAATGTTACCCTATTGGTCATCTCATCCATTGAATATTTTACTGAGATTGATCGGAGAGAGCCTTCTCCTGCCCCGTAGGGCTAGCTACGAGGCTAAATGGTTTGATGTTGCCTTGAGGTTTGCCTTTTTCAGCCTGAGGTGAAATTTCAAGCGCTAACATTCCCTATTCAAAAATGTTGATTTTATGTCCATTTGATAGATTTTGAATCCTTTTGAGCAAGAAAATCCAAGAACATCCTTATAGCTTCCATGCGAGCCACTGGTGCAAAGGTTTCCTCAAAGTCGATTCCTTCAATTTGTGAATAACCTTTATAGACAAGCCTTTCCTTATTTCTGATGATTTTTCCATCTTCATTCATTTTATTTTTGAACACCCACTTGGTTCCAATTATATTTTTATCCTTTGGTCGAGGTACCAGCTCCCATGTCTCATTCTTCTCAATTTGAGGCAATTCTTCTTCCATGGCTTTTACCCAATGAGGATCCTTACTTGCTTGAGTAAATGTTTCTAATTCTATCATAGATAGGAGACCAACATCATTTTTCCCTGGTGTACCTGTCATCCTTCTTCAGGTTTGCATCACTCATCTACATTTCTAATAATCTGCTCTTCTGAGTGATGTTTTTGGAGGAACTTCACCTTTGAAGGGATTTGAGATGGTTCTTTTTCCTTTTGTTTTTCTTGATCTTTTTCCTCTGTTTCAGGTTCTTCTTCATTTTATTCAATGAGAGGGTCAACTTCATGATCTTCAATTTATTTTTCTGGAAGGTCTCCATCAATGATCACATCAATTCTTTCCACTATTTTCCATAGTCGATTATTGTAGCACTTATAGGCTTTTCTCCTTGTAGAATATCCAAAGAATATTCCTTTGTCAACCCGAGAATCAAAATTTCTTGGTGAGTCATCATCGATTTTTATGAAGCACTTGCTTCCAAAAATCTTGAAGTATTTTACTGAAGCAGGTCTTCCTTTCCATAATTCATAAGGAGTCTTCTCATTATTTGGTCTTAGTTAAGTTCGATTCAAGGTATAAACAGTTGTCCCAACTGCTTCTCTCCAAAATTTTGGCTGCAAGTCAGCCGCTAGTAACATTGTTCTTGCCATTTCTTAAACAATTCGGTTTCTTCTTTCAACTACCCCATTCTACTTGGGTGTTCTAGCAGTAGAGAGTTCTCTTTCGATTCCATGTACTTTACAGAATTCATCAAATTCTTTTGATGTGAATTCTCCCTCTCTATCAATTCTAAGACATTTAATCTTAGAATCCTTTTCATTTTTTACAAGAGCTTTAAGATTCTTAAAACATTCAAATGCTTCGGATTTATATTTTATGAAATATACCCACATCATTCTAGTATGTTCATCAAAAAATAAAGCAAAGTACCTTTCTCCTTGGAGTGTCGGAGTTAGTTTGTCCACATAAATCAGCATGAATGACCTCCAAAGGTTTTGATGTAAAGAACTCCTTGGTCTTGTGGCTGGTTCTAGTTTGCTTTCCATGTTGACATGGACCACATACACCTTAATTTGGCTTGAATAACTTTGGGATGTCTCGCACTGCATTGATCTTGTCGATATTGATCAAGTTATTGAAACGTGTATGTCTCAGTGGCTCTCATACAAGAGACTATTCATCTATATTTCCAGCATCAAGATATTTAAACTAATGAAATTAAAAACATAAATGAAAGAAATTGTACTATACCAAAACAAGTATTCAAGTGAGGCAATGGGGGCCCTCCATAGCTCCGCAAGCTTGCTTAGGACTAAGTCAAATGTAGAAGAAAATCCAATCCACTTTATTTATCCTCAATTGAAAATTGCAATTACAAGCTCCAAGTTCTACATTCCAAGAGGTCTTAAGTTCTACATTACAATGATTCTAAAATCTAAAATTACAAATGAAGGACTAAGTTTCTAAATTCTGAAAGTTAAGATTACAAATGAAGGAGATAATGCTCCTATTTATACAAAAGCTATGATAACAAACTCATAAATGTAGACCCACTTTCCCTCCTTTGACGCACATATTTCTCAACCAATGATGACACATAACCCTATCCTCCATGTTCTCCTCCATGAGGTCCATGATCTTCTCAAATTCGAATTTGAAAATAGAGTGCCACATAAAGATGCCTTGGAAGCTTCCTTTGTACCTACACATGTCAACAAACTCATTCTAATTGTTAGGTATAAGTATATGGAGATTATTTTCTAAAGTTTAACCATAAATTCTCTTAAAAATACTAATAATTAATAATGTTTTGGAAAACACAAAGGTAACCCATAGAATGATGAAAGTGAAGCTGATGTGGTGACATGGTGGTGGAATAGAGGTGAGAAAATGTGTGAATGGAGTGAAAGTGGATGTTGAATGGAGTGAAACTGGATGTATTTTAAGGATAATTCTTAGGCCCAACATACCCCCAAACTGAAGGTATTGCATGTCCTCGTGCAACCTATTACATTACTTTTTATACTTGAGCCTTGGCTTAAACTTTGCATGATATCATTTGCTTAACTTTTGAAAAGTGTGTTTGTTGAATTGCAACTTGGTTGGTTCTTGTGTTTCAACCGTATTTTGTTTGTTGCATTCAAATTCAATGTATGATCTTTGCATAATGATCAAGTGATTTTTTTTGCAAAATATTTCTTTGGAATGCATCATGGTTGGTTCTTGTGTAACAACCATGATTGCGTTGGCATTCAATTATCTTTTAAATACTTTTTACAAAGCCATTTTTATGCTCATGATGGTGTAATAGTAAATATATTTTGAAAGTATGTGGGTTTTAGAATGTGATATATGACTATGGAAAAATATGAAGGTGACAAAGTATGAATGTAAATGTATCCCTCCCCCAAACTGATGTTTTTGGCAATTTTATGAAATGAGGAAAGGAAGTTTTTTCCAAAAAGTATCATTCTAGCTTTCAAGGAATTAAATGGTTAAAAGTTAGAAAATATCATACCTCAACTTACCCTTTCAAAAATGGATGAGAACTGTGCATGTGTGGCTACAAAATTCTGATCATAATCTTCTTTAGTTGGCTATGAAAATGGTGGATGAAGTCGAAAAAGTGAATCTTTTGTTGTTGTTGCATCTGCTGCTAAATCTATTGCTAGATCTTCTATTGAATGTTCGAAATCCGTTGCTAATGCAGCTGAAAATGTTATACAAAATTTAGAATTTACACTTCCCCCCCAGCCTTATTGATTGACTTTTCCTCAAGTAATTTACATCAAAAACTGAAAAATAATGAAAGTAAATCTGCTTCCTCTGCTACAAAATGATTGATCTTCAAGTCTTCAACGCTCTTTGGCACAATTCTTGTCATGTGAATAAATGTTTCGGTGTCGAACATAACAAGAACTTGTTAACTTAGTGGCCATTAATGCATGCCACTAGTCAACACGAGATCTCCCATATTTGATTTGGATGAGAGTTAAGGTGCCCCTAACACATCTTTCTAAGTATGAATGAATTTGTTGTTGTCAAATACTTAGAAGATCCGATGAACAAGGGACATTGATGTATTCCATTTCTTTATCAACATGATAGCTTGCCCTTAAGGCATGCAAGCTTCAAGGTGTTTTTAGAAAAATATTTAGACGCAAGGACTATGGACCCAATGGCGTATGGAAGGAAGGTTTTATTTGCAAGGGTACAAAAAGGAAACTGACATGAATATGTAAAGTGGAACAAAAAATTTATAAATGAGCTTCATAGGTTTCATTGGTGGGTTAACATTCATGAAAATATAATGAAGTGTATGTGGATTGTGAGAAATGGATAATGACTCTTTTTGTAAGAACATTGGGAAAAAGTGAATTATGGCATGCAAAATCTCAAAAATAGCAAATATGCTCATTACTTCTGGAATTTCTGCTGAAATAGCTGAGTTTAATCAGCATTGACCATCCACTTATAGACATTGTATTCAAGTGTGGATAGATATTTCACCATCCTTGTACATTTAGGAACAACCCCCATTTCTTCGAAATTTCTAATCTGTCAAGCAACATATCAAACCATTAAACCCTTACAAGAAGTTAAAAGAACTTGTAATTTTCTAGAAATATCGTTTTTATGATCATGGTCTTGTTCTTTTGAATTTCTCATGAAAATAGTCTTTTTAAGACTAATTTTCGTCACAATTTAATCTCCTTAATGATCAATTGATCATCCGAAACCTGCTAAAAAACTTGGCATAAATAGCATAAGTTTGTTCAAGAAGAGATGGTCATTCCCTTCCTGATTCTTACGCAAAAATTGTATGCCAAAATGAAACAGATTATGGAATATCAAAAGCATAATTTTAGTCTAATTCATGATGTTAATACGATCTATTTTTAATAAAAACAATAACCATAATAAATAAATCAACTTCCCATTTATGTTCGATGACTCATGGAATGTGCATGTAAAAGCTTGGCATTGTTGATTTGTGGTGTCAAGAATCTCAGCATGCCTAATTCACCAACAGATGGTGGAATAAGTCCTTTCACTGATTTGCTTGAAAGGTATCTGCATAAACAACACAAATAACGCGTTTAAGTAGAGTTCCAATGAACATAGTCAATCCAAGTTGGAATGTTTTGTGCAGGAGGAAAAGGTCTTCCAAAGAGGAATTCCCAACTCATAAGATAACAAGACTTTCCATACTTTGCATAAGTTTTTAATGTCACAACCTTTAGACCTTAATAACACAAATTTTTAATTTAATCTACATTGAATATACAGAATCCAAGCAGTGGTGGTAAAAGGTGTAGATACAACCCTTATTCAGAGGTATGAGAACATGGAATCCTTCTTTGCACTAAAAATAGAACCTTAAAGAACATGGAATCCTTCTTTGCACTAAAAATAGAACCTTAGATTTTTTGTCCTATTCAGATGTCTGTGAGGAGAATTTTACAAGCCTCGAAGATATTTTTGTACTTTTTCATCATAGTAGTTTTTCATCATAGCAGTTTGCCAGAAACGCATAGCAATCTTGACACATAATTTTAAAACTCAATTTCTAGACAAATAAAAATGAATTTCTAAAAAATAAAATGTGGGTTTTTCTTGGAACAGGGGTAGTTATAAAACCCGAAAAAAAAAATTGCACCAATTTGTAATCGATTGGAAAATACGTAAGGTTCTTTGGAGCCTCATTTGGCAAAATGTGTGTGAAGAAATGGTTTTTAATTCATGCAAGGACTCTCATTAGACTTAGCAACGTAATCAAATCCTACTATTCAGAATTGAGTCATGAGTAGGGTTGTTGTTCACATTCAAGTCTCCCAGACAGGTAGATTTTAGGTCGCATAATACTTCACCCACTAAACACCACTGTGATTACAGAATGACTGCAAATATTAGGCTCATAAACTGTTTCTAATGCTCCTACAGGGCTGAGATTGTTGCACCCTTAAATGAGTCGTGATTTTGATGAATTAGTTTTTAATTGTTTCAACAAATTTTAGTTATGTTTCTCATGCTACAAACATAATCTTCCATACTTCAGATAGTATACCTTAAGAAGAGAGAAATGACACAAAAATTAGAGTTATAAAACCTTGACTTCGTTTTGCACAAGTCATTCTTCAAATAACAAGAATCCACACAAAAGTCTTTTAGTCAAAACAGCAAGACTGACAGTTAATAATCTTCACTAAATTGAGTAGAGCCGAAAAGCTGCTTCAAACCAGATGTATCCCATAAGAACCCTCGCTGCTTTTGAACAGACCTGTAATAGAACTACCATACCCAAAATCCAAGAGCCAAAACAAGTATAATGACTTCCTTCAATCCTCATTGTTGCAAGGCTGTGGTTAAGAAATAGGTGTTGAATTTTTGTCTTAAAGGCCTTCCACAGGTCCACACTTTACATTAAATTCAACAACTGCTCAACGAATTACAGAGGATTTGCATCATAGGTTTGTTGCTCTTATATTATTCTCTATACTTTGATTTTCCAGTCATAAGAAAATCTGCATAGTCAATCAAGCACTCAGATTTGGTCTAGCACTAGCAATCTCTGGAGACACAAGTCAATGTATATGTGTTCAACTTCTATTTTCTTGTTATTGCTCCTCTACACTTCACGTCAATATTTTGCCATACATTAACCTTCTACAATCAGATCTTATAGATTCAATTGCTTTTCAATTCATGCACATCTAAGTAATATGCACTGGACTGCTCTTATTGTTTTGTCCCATGTGCATAGATAAAAACTGAGTTCACCAATGAAGCACGTTGACACATACTAAATGTTAATTGCATTGTATAACTATTAGAGCTTTTGGAGATTTGGTTCAAAACTTCAAAAAACATAATTGAAGGTTGGCATATAGTGCACATGCCACATCACATTTGCTTGCCATGAGGCCAAATCAATAGTGGTGGCATTGTAATGTGATAGGAAGACAATTACAAACACGTAAATGGTGGCATGTGGCCACATTTTTATCAAGAAAAAAACCCATGCCACAGTCCATGTTATCATCAAGAACGAAACACATGGTGCTTTCAATGATTACTTAATGCAATTGTTGAGAATCAACAAACTACTCAAATTGTGCCTGAAAATCAGCATTCTCAAATCGCTTAAATTGGAATATTGTTGTTGTAGGTTAGATAGATTCGTGCCATTACTTTTGGAAGTTACCTGCTTACAAAAATTTGAAAACCTAATTCTCGACTCCTGATCGAATATGCAATAACAATATGCAGATGTTGGATTGAGGCTTCTGTGATCCATATTAACTTAATGAGAGATTTTTCGGCGTAAATCACAAGATATTTCATTTGTCGATGCGTTTCGAACCAACTAGTATGGTTCATCGTCAGGACAAGTTGAATGAGCAGATCAGGGTTTGCATGTTAAATAGATAGAGCAAAAACTCCAACGGCTATAAAACGGCTATATTGACAACGGCTCGATTTGACTAGATTAGTTAGGACCGAATTAGGGTTATAACCATTATTTAATTAAAAAGTAACCTTGGTTCATTAGATTCTTATTAGAACAAAGGTAAATGGTCCATTTATAATTATAATTATATTAGAAAATAAATTATAACCAAAACTACTATACATTAATAGTCAATTAGTTAAAAAATTATTAAATATATAAATATACCTAAATATCTAGATTCAAACATAAGTCAAAAGGGATGTTCCATATATTAATATATAAATAAATATTAAATCAATTAAGAACTAAATTAATATTAAATAATAGTTATTTATAGAAGTTCAACAAATATATATAAATAATAGGGTAATTTAAGGTTATGATAATAGAGTAATCTAATGATATTATAAATATAATAATAATAATAATAATAATAAATTAATCTAAATTAATAGTAAGTAATCCAAGTTATTAAATCTAAATATTAGAGTAGTTAGTTATAAAAGTTATAAATATTAGGGAAATATATAAATAGTGGGTTATATAATTTTATTAAAAAAGATAAAGGACAGCTCATACCCTTAAGATTCTAAAAATATATTAAGCAAAATAGTTAAAAATAAATTAATTTTAATTCAATA
>APFE030243321.1:213042-236858 GCA_000404065.3 Pinus taeda
CCATCTCAGCTAAAAGCATCAGCAAAAACTCCTACCTTGCCCCAAAGACCCACCTGCAAAAACTGAGCTCAATCCCCGCACCCTAAATTGCAGATCCTCAACTTGCCACCAAAAAAACCCCCAAATCAACTTTCAAATCAGTTTACTAGCCTAATATCTGTGTTACCTTGATTGGTCATCTCTTCCCATTGAAAATTTAACGAGATTGAACGGAGAGAACCTTCTCATACCCCGTAGGGCTAGCTACGAGGTGAAATGGTTTGATGTTGCCTTGAAGGTTTGCCTTTCTCAGCCTGAGGTGAAATCTCAAGCGCTAACATGTGGTAAAGCTTTAGGAAGCCTTGTTGCGAATCCCACATTCATGCTTGGAATATGGCACGAGGGTGATTGGTTGAAATAAAGGTTTGGTTCAACCCAATCTATGGTGGGGTAGTACGTGGAAGTCCCTGACTTGGTTGGATTTTGCATATGCTAATAAGAGTTATTTCCTCTTGTATTTTATGAGTAAATGTATTTTCTATGATGTGGTTTTGATGGTTGTCTTATCATTACTAGTATTCTGGTTATATGTTGGTTATAAGAATGGTTTCATGACATATTCTAGTTATGGATCTTAACATGTTTTTATTGGTAAATGAATGGTTATTGAATGCATTACCTAATGGATGTTATTTCAACTATGATGAGATGGAATTAGACCTTCTTGATGATTTTCAGATAAGTATGAGACCACTATGTTCAAATATACTTTTAGAACCTGTAGATTACATTTTCACAATGTGTTTGATTAAATTTCTGTCATGGTTAGGCCCAGTTAGGTCAAGTTCTTGTCTAATTTTGGTGTTAATGGCTTTGTCCTAGTGCCATTTATCATTTTGGAAAGTTTTATCAAGTTCTGGGCAGAGGTCTAGAACCTAGCCTTGGAAAAGCGGCTCAGATTCTGGGGCACATGCATAGAACTGGGAATTATAGACTACAATCACTGGGAGGTAGGGTTATCCATGCGTCTGGAGAGTTACAGTCGTTGGTTTGCCTTGTTATGCAAGCGGTTGGGAATCCAAGTAACTAAAAAGGCAAGTTAACTCAGGGTTATGACACCTGAAGTGGTTGTTTGGCTCTTGGGGGTTCTGTAGCTCTCGAGTAAGGTCGGTAAAGTTTTAGTTTGTTGATTCCACTTCCTTAATTGTACCTAGGAGGTTGAGTCATGTCATAACAACCCTCATCTCATGTTTACCCCGACAGGGCAGTGAAAGTGGGTAAATATGGGAGGGGTGGTTACATTCTCCCATACAAAAGTGGCAAGATTCAACAAGGGGAAATAAGGGAGAATTCATGACAAAGAAAAAGAAAAACAAAGAAATAAAATTGGGACAAAGGGAGTTGCTTGGTAACAGATCAACTAAATATGCCCAAGTGGGTTTGTTGGCTAAGGATAGAGAGCAGTGGCTTGCCAAGGAGTGATGAAGCCACCAAGAATAGTTTTCCTTAGCACTGAAGAGCCCACTTGGAAGCTTGTGGATTGAGGAGTCCACTAGCCAGGAGAGACAGATACTCAAGTACTTGGAGGTTGAGGAAACACCATGTATGGTTATGGGCTAAGAACACTAGTGCTTTCTTCTTTGAAGAACTACCTAACAAGGGTGATATCTATGCTACCATGGTAGTTTTTCAGCCGGGGAACCTTCCCATATTGAGCTCTCCTCCTCCTATGATTGAGTGGTGTTTTTCCTAAGGGTTGAATAATCCATCAAGTGTGGCTTTCCTCAAGAAGCCACTAGGAATTTGTGGACTGATGAATCTACTGTCCTAACAATAGCTTGTCCAGCTGAAGAAACTTCCCATAGTTGCATAAAGACTCTTCTCACATGACTAGGAATGGCTTGTTTTGGGGTTAAAGGAACCACAAGGAAGTTTGTGGATTGATGAATCTACTATTATGTTAGTAGTTTGTCTAGATGTGGAACCTCCCCATGTTATAATGAAATATTTTCCTTGGATTAAAGATTTGATCCTCTAGAGTTAAGGCCCTGTGACACGATTGTTAAGAACATTTGAGGGAAATGCATCCTTGTGCATTGATTATATGGAGGTGATGGAGCCTCGAGGACCCTATTTTAGCTTATAAAATTGAGATTACATTGTTAAGCATTCCTCCTCAAGCTTTGGAATTTGGCTCAGGGGTGACAACTGCAAGTAAGTTTGGTTGCAACTAGCCTAAGGTTGGGTGGATATTTATAGTTCTAGACTCAGTTGTCAGGACTTTAATATAAGATAAGTGCTTATTATGCCTATATGTGCAAGTGAATTCTCCATATATGCTTGTAGAATTAATTAACTGCCTCTTGTGTTTGTGGAATTTGATATGTTGTATGAGCATGAACTGTTGATGCTTGGTCAATTTTACGAGTAATGGAAATGAATTATTGTTGAGGGGGAATGTTAATTCCTGTGATATTGAACTTGGTCTAAATTCTAACATTGAATCTGATGATTAAATTGAGACTACGTACTTTTTAAGAGTTATGTGTGTACTTTTTGTTCTAATACTAGTTCATAAACATGCTAAATGTCAGGGCCTATCTGCCTTGGAAAATCAGTGGTGTGTTGATGATGTTATGAACATGAAATTGTGTTTTTGTTATGAAACTTAATGGCTAGTTCCAGATCTCATGTGTGCATATTGTTGACAAGGTTAATCCTCTCTGTGGACAAAGACAATCCCTCTAGCCCAATTAGTGGGTCTAGAAACTGAAGTGACAATCAACTAGACATCTTCCTAGATCATAATTGAAAAGTAGAACAAGAGATATGACCTAAATTGCTCTGATGCTAATCAAATTTCCTTTGTTGAGATCCTCGAAATGCTTGTGTCATGGGCTTGTTCCCGCTTCTTCCAGTGCTTATGTACCTGCACAAGTGACCAAGAGACAACAAAGCATGCCAAAAGCAATAGCAAATCCAACAGTAACCTACTTAGCTGATCAAGGAATGCCAAGCCAATACATACATGGATATATATATTTTGGGAAGATGAAACAACAATTGTATTATTATTTAAAGAATAAAGGGGAAGCTTACAACCATAGCCTTGATGTTGAAAGGCTCTCCTTGAGTCGTAATCCAAGTCTAAGCCAAGAAAATCTCCAAACACTCATTCTCCAAGTCTAATGAATAACCTCTAAGCACAAGCCTAGAATAGGGGTGCAAATGGACATAGATCAACCATTTGGGAATTGTAGAGGGGGAATTTATAGGCTGGGAGAGGGAGTTAGGCCTCCTCCAAAGATAGGATTAGGTCCACATCTCAAGGAGGTAGCTCATAGGCAGGAGACCAAGAGGTAAAATTATGAGGATTCGACCTCATCTATGCGAAACCACCTCCAACTCGCCGCTCTGGAAGCTTCTAGATAATGAAGTTTCTCATCCTCTTTGGGAAAACTTCCTTTTTGAGACCATTGTGGGTATGAGAGAGAATAGAGCGATGCCATCATTGGCTTAACAATGTGCAATAGGTGATCATCACGGTTTTGAGCTTTATAAGGGCGATGACTCTCATTTTAGGGTTTGAAGAGCCATTTCTTCGGGGAAAGCTCCAGATATTTTCCAAGCAAAGTTAAAGGAGGGATTTGAGATGTATACATGGATGAGTATACTGTACAATGATCATGTTTCGAGCACTTCAGGGTATGTCACAGGGAAGTGCAGGAGGCATGACAAAATACTATGTAACAGATGCCCCCTAAATCATGAAGACAAAAAGAGGAGTGATGGTTGAGACGCTTTACGAGCTTTTGGCAAGACAACGACACACACTATCAGGAGACCTGGAAATCAAGGACGCATATACATATACATATATGAGATCAAAACATGAATCCATGACATGGACACAACCATCTGAATGATGAAGACTAGATAAAAGATCCATGGTATGGGCACAACCATCCAGATAATGAGGATCATCATAAACATAAAGTCTCACGGTATGGTCACAACCATCCGTATAGTAGAAACATGTGTACAATCATGACTGACATATAAATCCATGCAGGCTGAGTGATAACAGATAAGATTCAAGGTCTTTCTCTCCATCTTGACCTGATCAATGTACGAATCCTATCATGCTAATAGAAGTGTTGAAGTCAAACATGCTAGAAAACCACCTGATTACCGGCCAATGATGTGGGCTGTTAAAAAGTACGAAAAAAATCACCAATAATGACAATGGCTCTCAAGGTACAACAGTACAATCTGTGAATGTGATAATGAGGCTGAGGTCGAACACTCGTGGAATCACCTGATCGAAAGCCAATAATGAAGACCTTTCGTCGGATGTGAAGAATTGGCCATTAGGACATGCCAACTCTGAGGTACTGAAATGGAGTTCCTAAGTCATCTTCCTGGATAATGAGTTGAAGCCGATAAGAAGTGACCCATCGAAGGAGGGTAATGATGAATCCCCCATCATCGACACGAACCAGGGAATAAAGTGGAATAATATTAAGGACTGTATCAATGACTCAAACAATGTATAGGTAAATAACCAAAGATTGGACTTCTCTTGAACATTTTGGCGACACGACTCCAGAGTGTGGCAACATTTGACTCAACATTGGACTAAAGGTCATGATGATAGTGTGGACTAGTCAAATGAGAGGCAAAATGGATCATCCAAACTCGGGAGGACAAGTGGCTGAATGAGGATATCCCAAACCCGACACGAGAGCAGAAGAGTGTCATGTTCAAGAGTGACATGCTACCTATACAAAGGATGTCTCGTCTTCATTTTTCAACGCTATTTCTAGCGAGTACCCCAATTATTTTTATCAAAAGCTTGAAGGGGATAGCATATGCTTGTTATGTAAGTTCATTCTTCGAATGAATCCATCCTAGTAAGTTTTACGAGCCCTAGGAAGGAGAAGCTCGATCTCATCATGGTGATTAGTCTTTCATTGTAAAGTTTTAATGAGCTTGACGTAAGAATAGCTCGGTATCTTTTTCATATTTAGAGAGTTTGAGAAAGAAATGGAAAAGAAAACTCCATCATGTCCCTTTTTGGAATTTGTCCCTTGAATCTGAAAAGGTAGAAAATAATATCCGAGGGAACCTCTTAATCATGTTGACCAAGGTGTATCTTTTTCGTAAATAGTCAATCTCAGCCCGAAAAAGGGGTAAATGTATACTGAGGTGACGTCGATTCATTTACTCTAATGAGTTCGAAACAACAAGTACTCGACAATATTTTCAATTTTTGAGAGTCAAAAAAGAGCTGAAAGATGACTCTAGGGGGGTTTCTTTTTCGTTTATTTAATGAGTCTGAAAAAGAGATAAAATAAAGCTCCCATAATCGGTCAATCATAATTACTATTCACATTGAAGGCACCTGTAACTGCATAAGAAACACACCCATCGCTGATATCGAGAGAAAATATTAAAATATTACGAAAATATTTGACAAAATGACTTTCAAAACTTATAAATAGGTAAAAGTAAGTTCATTTTTTACCATTTTACCAGACTGAGCTCTGAAAGATCTTTTGTGCCCTAATTCTCTTGATTTTCAAGTGGTTGCTACGAGAGATCCAGGGTATCGTTTCACAATCCGTCTGTGACAGGTAAGAGCCTCATCCCTGCTCTTGCATTTAATTACTTCTTTTTATGCAATTTAAATAATAAATTTTATGCTAGAAAGGAAGATTTTGAAATTTTAGGTCACTGACGACCATCGCGGGTATGGTCATCGTACCCGTGATGGTCGCACTCGAGCCCAAAGGCTCATGCGATGCCATCACACTTTTTATAAAAATAGGTGCAATGGCACCGAGAGCGATTTTTTGAGATTAAAAACTCTCTTTTAAGCAAAAAAATGTTGATTTTGATCCATGTAAAAAGAATTAATAAGTGTTTAAATGTTGTTTTGCAAGAGAATATGGTCTTGGAGTGGAAATAAAGAGGCCATGAGGTTGAATATTTCCAAGCATCTCAGGATCCGACATGCATAAATGCTCTGAGGGATTGTGGACTGCTAAAATTCATCAGGACCACAGGGTTAAGGGCCCAAATGGAGTTACTACCTTAGTTGATCAACCTTTGGGATGTAGAGCGATAGATATTCATCATAAAAGGGCAAGAACTGGAACTTGAGGAGATGGACATTTATTTCATCACGGGATTATCTTGCTGAGGAGAAGCAGTTCAACTCTTTGCATCTCGCCAAGGAGGTGAGAGTACCAAGAGTCTAGTCTGAAGATACTGTCCTGGTGCCGAGATAACCAACGGAGGTAAGGTGAAGATAGCAACAATCACCAACAAACACGTTTTGAGAACAATTTTGTTCAGCATGGCGCGTGTATCTAGCATGCAAGCTTTGCATGAGGCTTCAATGTCTCAATTCTAGTATGCTATCACATGTTTGATCCCCACCATCTTCAACTGGTGTGGAGGCTTGTTGACAAACATGAAGTGACAACTGACCAAGGGTAAGCATGGACACCTGAAGAAATTCAGGTTTGTTTCTATATTGGTGACCTTCTTTTTGGAGCGAGTGCCCCTCTTTTGGTATCAGTGGGCAGAAGTACCACATTCTGCCCCCCAAGATCCAAGGCTCGTGAGATGGAGTCAGCTAATGCCTCGAGGAGGCACAGGTCAACATATGCATTATCCACCACAGTTCTTCCCTTGGATTGAACGCCAACTACTCATGGTAGATGAATACGCTTATGTTGGCACAAATTTCAGGTGGGATCCAGATCCACCTCTACCACTAGGCGAGCAGTGGACCGATGCAGGTAAAAACTTGTTTTCTGGATTTTTTCAAGTTTTATGATTTTTATAAAAGTGTAAAATTAGACTCAACTTATGATAAATGTGTAGATGTGGGACCAGAGAGACCACCAGGCATGTCACCATTAGCATGATGAGTGGCTCATCCAATAGTGGGTGCAGACTATGAGGAAGGGGCTGACCCCTTAGCTGAGATGGAGCGCAATCTGGAGGCAATAACTCAAGAAGTTCCAGATTATGCCACTATCGATGATGTTCCACTGCGTTGATAGAGACACACTGTGGGAGTCTCTGCGAGACTGCGTCGGCTGCTAGGCTGAGTGATCAGGGCGGTCTCGTGTTATCATGAGCACCATGTAGTTTGATATTTTATCTAGTCTTTTACACATTTTGTGGGCTTTGAAAGCCAAGTGTCCCAAAACACTCTAATTTTTGACATTTTGATGTAAACACTTTGGTAGACGCGATATATATATATATATATATATAATATATATTATATATATATATATAAATATATATATATATATATAATATATATATAAAAATATATATATATATATATATATGCATGTTTTATTTCTACTTATGTGTTCATAACATGATTCAGTGTTATAAATGATGCAAATGTCTATCAAGAACAAGATTTGCGAATGCATCAGTTAATGTATTTAAATTATGTGGAATATGTTGATATATAATGTAATCAAAATTTCTTTCCAGTAATCTAACACATAGATACATACATAATATTTGTGGATTTCTTACTGAGTAATGATTGTTTAATTGTAACACAACAAGCTACGATTCCAACTTGACAACTAAATCCCTAGTGCCAAGAACAACAGTGACTTCTGCTATGCTGGACATGATTGAAGAACCTCCAAGGGAGACATCACTGAAGGTGCCTGAGCTAAATCCTCATCAATATTTTAATATTGCGTAGCTCTAGCATTCAGATTGAAAGATGAATTCCAAATAACACCTTTGGGAGGTGGTTGGATGACAGACTCACTATTAGGGCACTCGATATGGAGCGGACCAGAACTAGATGGAGTAGAAGTAGAAGGAGCATCGGTGGATTCTTTCTCCATCGTCTGCTTAGACGTGGCTTGATAGTCCTTAGTTCTAGTAGCGATTGAGATAGGTGATGAACCTTGCATCATGAACACTTGGGAACATGAGGAAGAAGAACACTGAGGTTGGTCTACCAATTTGGCCTGTTGTGATGTAAAGGGTTCTTTTAAGACAGTCAGAGTCCCTTTCAGTGAACGACTAACTTCAAATCATCGGGGATAATCCTTAGTGTAATGATCCTCCTCACAGTTGAGGCAAGGATATTCCGGCTTCCTTCGAGAAGCATCATCAACAGAATATTTATGAGGGTCCTATTTTGGGGCATCGGTTTTAGCCTTACCTTTGCCCTTATTTTAACCTTTAGAGGTATGATCTGCTATGGTAGAATGGACAACATGTACCTTAGAGGTTTTATCAGGATTGGATGAATTTTTGGAGGGATTAGTGGAACCAATGTTCGAGACATATCTCTGCTTTGAAGAAGCTTTCGCGGAAGTCTGAGAAACAGAACCAATCACACCGTCAACATGTGGTGTATCCGGGGACTTTGATGCTATCAAATCTGATGATGGTCTCAAAGCATCAGGTAACATCTCATACAATGTGCCAGATTGCGAATGAACCAAGTCTAAATACTGGGCATGGGAAATAGCTTTCTCTTTAGTAACACATCCACCCATGGTTATGTCCTTAGAAATTTTGCTGACGAATGGTTTTGTGAACCATTTTGTCAACAACTCATCAACAATCTCAAACTTAATGAGGTGACATCGACGTCTCCATTCATGGATATGATCGGAAATGTGGGTCGCAGTGTCTTGCATAAGGGATGTAAGCAAATGAGTGCTAGTTTCATAGTGAACTGGCAGTTGGAAATAAGTGAGGAAAGCCATAGCGAGAGAGTTGAAGTCACTATAGGTACATTGAGGCAATTCGATGTACCATTTAGCAGCAACACCTGTGAGAGTTCTTTGAAAGAGTCGACTATGTATAGAATCATTAACATACGAATTGGAGGAGCACCAAAGGTGATATGTCATCATGTGGGCTTGTAGATCCTCCTTTGATTTTCACTCGAATTTGGGGCAATTGCTTGGAATTATCATCGGAACTGGAGGCCAGTAAGGCGAATGAAGAATGGGATCATTCATGAGCCTCGATACATCAAGAAGCTCCAACGTAGCCAAGAAATGCAATTGCGTGTTAAATGACATATAGGGCCTTTGCAGAGACCCAAACTGTAGAGTCCATCCATGCTGGTAAGGATTTTTCCCCCACAGTGGAGGATTTTATCCACATGGAATCTAGTTTTGTCCCCACTGAGGGTAACCTTTCCCATAAGGAGGATTCGGTACAGGATAGGTATGATAATGCCCTGCCATAGGCCACTGATGAGCATTGTACATGGCATACAGGTTATAAGGCTGCTAAACATGTTGATCCTGGAAGTAAGGAGATTGACCCTAGTGATGCAGGGTTTGACCTTGACCTTGCAAAGGATGACCTTGTTGCTGCTGCAAAGTCTGGATTTGCTACTGCAAAGGTTGATGTTGCTGCTGGAAAGGTTGGCCATGCGAGGACAAATGTTGAGAGGACTGCTGCACAAACTAAGTTTGTGACAACAAAGGTTGTTGCGACTGTTGCAAAGGTTTCCCTTGCGGTTGTAGCAGTGTCCCCTGCTACTGCAATGCTTGCCCTTGCTCCTGCAAAGATTGACCTTGTTGCTGCGAAGGTTGCCCTTGCTGCTACAAAGGTTGTCCTTGTTGCTGCAAGGGTAGCTGGACAGTTCCTGGGGTTATACCATGAGGGTATCAATAGTTCCTGAATTGGATTTGGCCATACCCACCAGGAATAACGGGTTGACCAGGCTTAACATAAGGTCCAGCTTGAGGAATGTAAGATAGATTAACCAAGGCTTGTGAACCATATGGGACATAAGCTTATTGGAATGTGACCTGAGCCATATATGGCTACTGGTATTGGATGTTACCTGACCTAGATGGACCAGCAGGGTTAGGAATGGCACCATAAAAAGGTTGATTCATTCCAACCATATGAGTTTGTAATCCACTCACACTGGTTTCACCTGACATAAGAGGAATATACAGATTTTTCCCCCTCGGTGGTGGCACAGTCTATCCACTTGATGGGTGGATAGAAGAAATTACTAAGACTTGACCTGAAACAGTCAGTTGAACCAGAAGAGTCAGTTGAAACAATGAAACAGGTTGAGACAGAATGGTAGGTTGAACCAGAACTAAAGTGACTACAATTTTCTCAATCAGTCGAGAGTTCGTGTTCTGGACGAATAGACCTAATGTAGGAATATCATTGGAAGACTAAATGGGGTTCTGATACAATGATGAGGCACTAGGAGTGCTCAAAACTAGCTGAGCTAAAGTGGTATAGCCATGTGACAACATGGGTCCACTAGTCTCAGGATAGGAAAGAGACGAGACTCTTCCCGTATAAGGAAAGCCTTCTGGAGGGAACTCATATCCCTTCTCATCATTTGTGTGAGGAGTATGGGTAGCGAAAACTTCTGAATGACCTGGAGAGGAGATAGGGATTTCGCCTTCTGACTCCATAGATGGAAATAATTAGCGATGAGGAACCTGAGATGTACATGGAAATAACTCCAAAGGAAAGCCAGGTTGATCATACTGACTGTAAGGATGCTAAGGAGATATCACAACAAGATCGAACAATGGGTTCAGTGGATAGAAAACTAGCCTTTGCAGACTTTCAGGAGTCTGTGGACTCTCGGGGGTCTGAATAGGATTATCAGAGGAATCTGGATCAGATTCTTGAGGTGACAAGGAATCTAATGGAGGTGGAAAAGAATACAAAGGTTGGATACTCAAAACAATTCCAAGTTCAAGACCTTGATCCTTAAGTGACTGTGGAAGTTTTGGATGAACTCCGTGGGAGGACCCTTTAGTATCAGACAATGAAGGAGAACTATGAGATGGACTTAGTGGTTCAACCATGATGGCTTCCTCTCAATAGAAAAAAGGAAAGGGAAAAAAACATTTAGGGCTTTAAAAATCTTGAAATTAATAGGAAATTACTGAATTTGGTCCAAGAAGCAACTGCTTGGGATCGACATGTTTATCGTGGGAAATTATATTTTAGAAACAAAAACATTTCCTTTTCATCTTTTAAGAGTCGAGAAAAGGGTGAAAAGGTGACTCTAGTCGCTTTCAATAGTTTTGCGAGCTTGAGAGGACAAGGTGCTCAATGATCTCTTCAAATTTAAAGAGAAAAAAAAGATCAAATGACTGCTTAGGTGAATCTAGGAAAAAGCAGTACCAAGTAACTGTGAACTGCAATATACACCATAGCCAATAAATTTACCAAGGACTTGACTTACGTGTAGGCAATCTCCCCAAATGTTGTGTTCGATGTATCACATTTATAGGGCGGCAAAATCGACTTCCTATGGATAAAGGATTGCAACCTAGGGGGGTCTCCCTTTTTATACACGATGGTACGGGGAGCACAAGTCTGTGCTAGCATTGTCTAATGCCAAAGCGAATGACAACTTCTAAGTTTTTAAGACATCGGAACATGTCTCTAGCCTAGACC
The DNA here is from genome assembly GCA_000404065.3 of Pinus taeda. Lineage (NCBI taxonomy): Eukaryota > Viridiplantae > Streptophyta > Pinopsida > Pinales > Pinaceae > Pinus > Pinus taeda. The sequence goes on from APFE030243321.1 coordinate 224,491, forward strand.
ACTAGATATGATCATTAATGTTTGAAGTGATCCTTAGGTTAACTGATAGATTTTAAAGTTGATCTTGTAATTATGCCTCAATTTCAAGGCCTTAACGATTTTACCTATTCTTAAAATGCAAACTAGATGACGAAACGAAATCCTTCAATTCGATGAAAGCTATTTATGTAGGGAAGAAGATCACTCAAATCGTGCATCAAACCAAATGAAAAAATGCATCCATAACAATCTTCAAACGCTAAATGAAAAATATGAAATCTAATCTTTCATATGATAAGCAAATGCTATGCCAAAACAAATCTTAAAGCATAATTTCCTTAAGATATAATGATGATTTTTTATCTTTTTCAAAATGCAACTAATGTAATCTAGTGCAAAGTAAAAGAGAATGCAAGCAAGCCAACAAATATGAAAATATATTTCACATTAATGATTTGAATGCAACTCAAAATGCTTTGAAAACTGTGAAAAGAATAACACTTTCACTTCGAAACACAAAAACTTCAAAGAAAACACTTTGATTCCAATGAGACAAATGATTTGTAATCTATCGTTCGTCAAATGAAGCTTAAGTAACTTTCACAATATCCACTAATGAAAACAACTTAAGGCACAAGAACCAAAAAGTGATGTGCAAAGTATGTCTGAACACACAATGACTCTTTAACACAAGCAATTGATCTCTGATTTCTGATGGGAAGACCAATGAGTGGACGAAGGTTGACCTAGAAGACCTAGAACCCTAAAAGGCTAATCAAACTTCAAGGAAACTCAAGCCAAGTTAAAATACAATTACACTCAGACAGTGAGAGAGTCAATGAAGAACACACTGGTAAATCACAGGAAGAAAGCAAATAGAACTGAAAATAAAAGAGAAAACCCTATATTTCTTAATTTTTTGCAATCATCACACATATAAGGAGGAAAGTAGTGATCATCGCTACTGTAACTAGAAAACCGAGATATCATCACAACTTTCAGGGTTAAATCAACGATGGTCGAGGAAAACAAAAAGAAATCCAAAATCTTCAAAAACAGCTCAAGTTAACAATCTTTAGGGATCTACCAAACAACGACACTGACTACAAACAAGCAATGAAGTCTAAAAATCAATGGTTGATAAAACTCATCAAAAGACAAGGTGAAGGAAGAAACGGAAAGGGTCATAGGCTCCCCAGTGGGGTCACCATTTTGTTGACAAGGTTAATCCTCTCTTTGGATAGAGATGAACCCTCTAGACCAATGAGTGGGCCTAGCAGCTGAAGTGACAATCAACTAGACATCCTCCTAGATCTTAATTGAAAAGTAGAACAAGAGAGATGACCTACCTTGCTCTGATGGTAATCCTATTTCCTTTGTTGAGATCCTCGAAGCGCTTGTGCTACAAGCTTGTTCTTGCTTCTTCCAGCGCTTATGTACCTGGACAGTGACCAAGAGACAACAAAGCATGCCAAAACTAATAAAAAATCCAATAGTAACCTACTTACTTGATCAAGGAATGCCAAGCCAATACATACATGAACATATATATTTTGGGAAGATGAACTAGCATTTGTATTATTATTGAAAGAATAAAGGGGAAAATTACAACCATAGCCTTGATGTTGAAAGGCTAACGTTGAGTGGTAATCCAAGTCCAAGCCAAGAAACTCGCCAAACACTCCTTCTCCAAGTCTAATGAATAACCTCTAAGCACAAGCTCAACTTAGGGGTGAAAATGGACATAGATCAAGCATTTGGGAATGGTAGAGAGGGAATTTATACTTCGGGAGAGGGAGTTAAGCCTCCTCCAAATATAGGGTTAGGCCCACATCTCAAGGAGGTAGCTCATAGGGATGAGACCAAGAGGTCAAATTAGGAGGATTCGACCCATCTATGCGAAACCACCTCTACCTCGCCACTTTGGAATATTCTAGATTATGACACTTCTCACCCAATTTGGGAAAACTTCCTTTTTGAGACCATCGCAAGTATGATAAAGAATAGAGCGATGCCAGGCGATCATCATAGTTTTGAGCTCCATAAGGGCAATGACTCTCCATTTAGGGTTTCAAGAGCCATTTCTTCAGGGAAAGCTCCAGATATTTTCCAAGCAAAGTTAAAGGAGGGATCTGAGTTGTATACATGGATGAGTATACTGTATAATGATCATGTTTCAGGCACTTCAGGGTATGTCACAGGGAAGTGTAGGAGGCGTGACAAAATACTGTGTAACACATATGCATCTGAAACTCACACAATTAGTTATGTTACTCTCACATGGTTCAATTAGCTTATTCGTGGACACTGGGTATGTAAGCATGGTTGATTCAAACCCCTGTAGCAACATAGCGCAAAATTTATGTTTTGATAACCTGAGTGCATTCCATGGAATTGCTAATCTCATGAGTTGGTCCATGTATGAGATTGGGCTAAATTATGTGTTGGTGGCTGAAGTTTATATATATATATATATATATATAGATGTTAACATAATGAATTTTCGCACAACGATTGTGTGGTTCAGAGCCGGGGATAGCCCAAGGTAATGTGACAAAGCATGTGACTCAGTGAAAGGACCAAAGGATAAGGCATAGGCATTATGAGCACTAAGATGAAATCTTGTCGAATGTCAAAACATGGTCGAGGATGCTAAGACAATGGGAAAGGGGTTAGGCCATATGCAAAGTGGTAGGACCCAGGGTTGGGACCCAAGGCACTGGCTAGGCAATAATCAAACAATTGTGAGGGTTAATAATCGAATGAATAGTATGAAATGCAAACCCTCCCTAATGTCAACTGGGGGGGTCCGCACCTAACATCCACCATCAAATTTGTGTGATGTATGAGGGTTTTTGGATAAAAGGGGCCAAATAATGCTCCAAAAATAGGAATGCAGACCCCCCTGTAACGTGGTAGAGAGGGGGAAGTGTCTGCATTGCTCCTTAGCCATTGATTTGCAGTGTACACCTCCGCCTTTGGATGGAGTAGGGGCAAAGGACCCACGATTTAATTATAACATGAAATACATGAATGAAAAAAGGTCAAAGCCCATATTGGGACCTAAGATACATGGGTGAATGATGTGGACCAGGGGGTGATGTGGCACCACGTTGGCATGACATGTGACACCCAAATTTAGTCTTTTGATAGGCCCAAATAAGATAAAAAATGATGATGCACAACACCTCTAGAGTGGGTGATGTGGCCATAGTGACAATAACATGATGCCACCCTAGGTTGGGAGGCTTGTAGATTGGGACTCAGTAGTTAGTTGGGAGCCTGAGATAGTTAAGAGGTCAATGGGTAGTCAGGAGATTGAGCGAGGCAAGAGGTCAGCAGGTCGGGCGTCGGGGCCATGGGAGTGTGTGCCATTGGGATTTTCTAAAAAAGGGCCAACCTCAACCTTAAATTAGCCTGACGACGTGGTTGGGCCATGATGGCATAATAGTGGCAAGTTTTTCCATGGTGGGTAGTGGGGTGGGGTCATCACATGTATGCAATGTGGCATCTCCTTGTTGCTATGTCGAAAAATTAAATGATGAAACTTTGAAGGGATATAAAATTTGATCCATAAGTAGATTGAGGTAAATTTTATATTGGCAGAAAGGTCTCGATGAGATGAAAGCAATGGAACTATTGGTTTTATGTTTTGAAAATGTTGAAAAAGAGCAAAAAATTTAGACCCCATTTCCATGACAGGACTATGGAGGTTGAGTCTACGATAGTAACTAACTACTTACACCTTTACCATTGTATAGGGGTGGTAAGGTGGTATGTTACACTAACCATAGGCCAGTTGTACCACAATATTTCTTATAGTTATCCACCCTCGAGCTAGATCCATGATTCAAGGGATTTCAATCAGACTCAGCTAGAATAATGTTTAGCTCCAAGAGTATGGGATCACTTCTTAGGTTGTTTATCATCTATGCCATCAAGACAAGCACTAAAAGAACTTGTAGCTCATAGCCTAGGTGGTTTATCACCTTACTTATCAAGAAATAAGTGGTTTATCAACCTTCTTTGAAATAAAATAGTGTTTTCTTAGCCCTTTCAATGAGCACCCCAATGAATTGCTATCCTACCTAATAGTTTATCAACCATATAACAAGTACCCATCACCCCGTTTTATCCTTTGAGACTTCCACTAATATTTTCAAGCTTGGACACTCACAGTCCACAAATTAAATCAATAAATGCAAGGAATCACATCCCATCGGCCTCAACAGGCTTTCTCCAGTGTGCAACATTCTTGCTTTTGTGTTACAACTCCTTTCTCTCTCTAATGTTCTCTCGAGTTGTCAGTCTTTGGCATTTTGTTATTTGAATATGCTCATTGTTGTTTTTGCTTGCATCCTTTCTTTTTATGCTAGGTTCTCTTCATGTCCACCATGAGATTGCGTGCTTTCCCTTCCCTTCACGTCATGGAGGGAGGGAATGTAGGCATCTCCTCTACCCATCATTGCGAGCTAGTTGTTAGGTGGTGTCAGGCAACACCATTCATTGTTTTCCCCCATATCATGGATTCATCGCCCTACTCTTGAGGCCAACCAAAATATAAAAAAATTATTTACAACCATAGACACTATTTATCATTAAAAAAGCAGGTGTTAAAATAGGGTTGTTACGAATCCCATTCCCTTAAATTGAACACCATCCTTGATGCGCTATATAGCTATAAGGCAAAAAAAATTACCGAGATTTATATACAACTCCTAGATCTACTTATTCATCAAACAAAAATTGGTGTAACACCCTAATTTGTTTTTACATCTCTGAGGTGGGTTCATCAGGTCCAAAGTGCTTCCATTGCGCCTTGAATTGTTCTATTACTCAATCTCAAAGTGAGGTCTACCTCTAGTCTAAGATACATAGTGGTTTTGCTTAGAACTCTCCCTCAGGTTCCACGTGTGTCACAAACCAGTAAAAAATATGATTAACATCATGTACATACTTCTTAAGCAAAGAAATGTGAAGAACATTGTGTCCATTCACTATGGATGGCAAGGCCAATCTATAGGCCATTGGTCCCACTCTTTCCAGGATCTGAAAATGTGCACAAAAGGTGGGTGCCTGCCTAGAACAAGACCCCACTTCTAATGGGTTGTTCATGCTCTAATGTGGGGATACACATGATCTCTCAATTGGAATTCCTTGGGAATCATTTATTGGTATGCATAACTCTTTTGCTTATCATGGGATACCTTTAGTTTTATATTGACCTTGACCACTTCTTGCTCCATTTCCTTTAGCATATCAGGCCCAAGAACTACTTTGTTTACCGGGTCATCCTAATTGATAGGAGTTTTGCATTTCTAACCATTCAATGCCCATAAGGACTCATACCCAATGACTCATGATATCCATTATTATATACAAACTACTCTAATGGTATGAAATCTTCCAACTTCTTTAGCTTATGCATGACACACATCCTCAACATCTCCCCCAAAATTGTGTCCACTCTTTCCATTTCGCCATCTATTTGACAATGATAGGCAACACTAAAAACTAGAAAACTATGACTTCCAAAAATTAGAAGTGAACTTAGCATCTTGATATGATATAATCTTCTTAGGCACACCATGTAGTCTAAATATTTCCTTCATGAATATCTAGGCTATATCAATAGCTTTGTGAGTGGACTTAATAGCTATGAAGTGAGTTGCCTTACTTAACTTGTCCACTACCACCATAGTGAAATCATGTTTTTTAGCTATACTGAGCAATACCAGAATGAAGACCATGGATATGAATTCCCACTTCCACTCAAGGGTTAGATAACGCAATATTACATGGATTCATAGGTGCAATACATGGTTGTATCATGACTCTCATTTTTGCATGCTTATCATCATAACGGATACAAGACTTGTGCACAAGATGATTACATATCCTCACATCCTTTACATTTACAACAATACTAGACACATCAGACAACATATATACTCATGCATAACCTCTTAAAGTCATTCATAGTCAAGCAATATTTCACACTCATTAACTGACTCCAAGAGCACTCATGTCTACAACAACACAAAACTCACACTAAGACAATCAACAAAGAAAATGTGGTATCAATGGACATTGTTGATTTTCCAACACTATATAATAATAATATGTCATATGAATTATGTTTCTTTCTCCTGCACAACATCAACTAAAGAATTCACCAGGCATTATTGCTTCTATATATTTTTTTTCTTCAGAAACTAGTGTTCTCTTTGGCTGTTCTAAAGATTTACTTCCAACGGTAAGATTCTTTGATGGAGAAGGTTGCACTGAGAATTCCATTTTTGTTACATTGTTCTCAGTTTCAACTTTAGGGGGAGGTACCTAATGCAACACACGTTCACCTGCCCATTTGTTAAGAAACTTAATTCTTTGGATCCGCTTCAAAAGTTGTTGCCCTGCCATTTCTTCCTTCATAATCTACTCACGCACAAGTATATATTTTTGGATTCAATCAACATACTTATGCATACCCCCCCATTTTATTTTTAGCAGGTCAATATACCCTTTATAGCTTTCCCCAGTAGGTCTTCTTCAATGTCTTTAAAATCCCGCGAACCATTAAATCTCCTTCACTTTTGCATTAGTACTTACAACAGGTGAGCTCATTCTCTGTGCTGACACCACAAATATGGACATTATCACCCATGCCCCAAGCATGTAGAATCTTACAAAAACCACCATTTCCACTAATGAAAAACAAGAAGATGAACATTTTTCCTTGTGGCCACATTTCCCAAGATCCATATCAAATAGGTGACAGTGACAATGAGCGCAAATCAATTCTCCTGATGCTCCTTTAAATCAATTGCACCTTCAGCCTATAGCTATTTCATCTCCAAGTGAAAGATGTTAACACCTATTGTTCATTCCACTACAAAATAGTGAAATATATGTTTAATTCAATCCATAATTCTTTGAGATCCAACACAATTTTGTAATGCCTCCTCCCACATTTACCTAATTTCACAAGCTCTCCGAGGTAAACATGATATGAGTGTCACTATGACATGACCCAACCTCCAAGTTCCATTTAAGGAAGTGGGGCCTACAAACTTAACACTTACTGACATCCCAAAAGGACCACAAATCACTCAGGAGTTGGACAACCACCCCAGGTGGTCAATCCCTAAGCTCGAACCCTTTTTCTTTAACCTAGCACCCCAACCACACACAACTGCACACACAACAAGGAAAGAGTGTGGTTATGATGCCCCAAGCGCACAAGAGCCTTCTTCCATGCAGTTATGGCCTTAATCCTCTAGTTTTGAGCATGCGGTTCTGAGATCTGTGCCACCTTTTCAGGCCAACCTCCATGCAATTGCCCATAATTGCCTATAACTTTCTAGAATGCAATCAAAGGTAATGAAAAAGCCATCCAATAAAAACTCAAGTAATAACTTGACCCAAAGATGCATAATCCATAACAAACATTTCATCAAACATATGGAAAACATGTAAGTTATAAGTCATGAATGCATATATGATCATAAACTAATAACCTTTATCTGAGAATCACCAAGAGGGCTCAAAACCCTCTCTACCTAGTTGCAATAACATTGTTATTCCACACATCCATCAACCATTCGATAAATTATCAAATCATGACAAGAGCCATAGATATGATACATCATATAACCAACATATGATTGACAAATAAACAACATAGAAACAATGACAAGTTAGCTATAATGTCAACATGATAACTAGTACAAGTACTCATAAATCACAATAGGGAAAATAACTCTTATTAACATATGAAAATTCCAACCAAGTCAGGGATTTCCACCCATCGCTCGACTATAGATTGGGCTGGAGAAATTTTCTTTTTCAACCAATCACCTCCACGCCATATTCCAAGCATGAATGTGGATCTCGTGGAATAAATCAAGAAAAAACTAGCCATGGCTTCCAGAGGCCAAACCACCTCAACCCTCAACCACAGTGATTCCACCTCTATGGTCCAGAGATCACTAACATCAACTAGATCGGTCTCTACCCAATATTTCTAGGGCTCCAGGAACTAGTAACTCAACCCACAACCTTCCAGGGCTCCAGAGTGTTTGATCCAACAACGACTCTAGGGACTAGTAACTAAACCTACCAAGGGCTCCAGAGTGTTTGTCCCAACATTTGGATCCATGAATTAGTAACTCAACCCAAATTGTTCAAGGGCTTCCAGAGTGTTTGTTCCAACCCACAACCATCAAGAACCTGAGCATCAATCAGAAACAACACCATGGATATCTAGGAAATGGAAAGGCAAGGATGTAACCACTATCAATCTAGGGAAATCTCCATGCCAATAACAATACATAACCAAGGAATCACATGCATAAACCGTGCATCCAGAAATCAACAAGGAAATCACAAATGCAACTTATTATCTGCAATCCAATCCAGTTGTAGTTATTGATCCAACTGTCCCGTTGTGCTTCCTTACTTTCCTTTGTCTACTTTCTCCAATCCAATTGAATTCCCGAATGCTCCAAGATTTCTTTAAGTGTGCAAAAGCATGAGAGAATGAAATGAGAGAGCCAAAACTAAATTGACAAAGGCAAAACCAACTAAAATTGTGAATTTATTCTTTGAATCCTTTTTATCATTGATGCCTCTATTTTCTTCGTTTTCCATCTAATTTCCTTAGCATGCAAATAAGTGTCTCTTCAGCTTCCTTTTCTCCTATTTTCCTTTATTTTCATAAATAATTGCCAATTATTTCCCCTTTACCTTTTCCAATGCCTTTGATAATTTCCATAGCCATTAATTAATCACAAATGATGCCCACTAATGTGTTTTGCCCAAAATTTAGCTTGGAATACGTGTCTCATGACCTTGGTCTTATTTTGCCTTTATTATCCTTTATTACATGAAAATTTCACTGAGGCTATTAAAAACCCCTTCCCCCTTGGGGGAACACTGTCCTCGATGTTCAATGATGCTTATAATCATCGAAACATGTTGTTTATGGAGCTTTATAACACAACTTGGTGCAACATTTACATCATACCAACTACTAAAAACATGAACACCATACTGCTTATTGGAGCTTTATAACACAAGTCAATGCAGTGTTTACAACACACTCCTTATTGGAGCTTTATAAAACAACTCATTGAAGTATATATAGCACACATATGCATAAACATAAACCAAACACATCTTCTCAAGCATAAAATAAATAAGGATACATAACCCGCATCTAATCAACCATCTCCCATGTAACTTCATGGGGCCAAAGTGCTTCCACTGTACTTTAACTTGCTCAATTATTCGATTCTAGAGCATGAGTTGTTTCCACTACAAAATGCACTAAGGTTCTGGCTGGAATTATCCCTTTGGTTCCACATGTAATACAAACAAATCAATAACATGATCAACATCCTAGACATATCACTTAAGTAATGAAACATGGAAAACATCATGGACTTTCACTATTTTTGGAAGTGAAATTCTATAGGCCACTGGACCAATCATCTCAAGGATCTCAAAAGGCCCACAATACTGAGGTACCAACTTGACACATGATCCAATTCGCAAGGAGCTCCTCTTGGGCTTGATGCACAAATAGACATGCTCCCCAACCTAAAACTACTTGAATACTCTATGTTGATCCACATAACTCTTCTTCTTGTCTTGTGTTGCCTTCAAATTCCTTCTGATAATATACATCTCTTGCTCCATCTCAACCAACATATCCGGTCCAATTATGTAACCACCCTCCTCCCACATCTACCCAAGTAACTGGCCAATTAGGGTAAACATATGACGAGAGGCTACTATGATAGGATTCAACCTCCTTGGTGACCTTAAGGAAATGGAATCGATGGAAACACATCAACCATACCTTCCACATCAACAAAAACATTCCTGGGAGGTAACCCAACCACTCAGGCATCGTGCCCTTGAGTCCCACTGAGTTTTTGGACCTCTAGACAATCTAATGCTATGGGCATGCTAGCATCCAGGGACCTCTGGATGCTCCCACAAACTTGCATGCTTGCGTCCATGAACTTTTTCCAGCAGACCTATGCCAGCGTCCACAAAATTTAAGGCACTTTTCTAGCCCAGAATTCCAGCCACTGCCCATAACTCGCTGTAACTTCCATAATCCATTAAACACATGATGACAAGACTAATAAACCAAAAATCAACTTTAGGAATAGGCCTAACCATCCCCAACTGGGACTGACATTCTGTCAAACACTTGGTATCAATGCAATCTATAGGTCTAGGATACAAGAAAAAACATGAATGACTAAAAACTCTTATGAAACATGACAAGAAGGATCACCACCTTCTCCCTTGAACTGTTATGGCATCTATTAGGTCTTGCATCCATCATTTTAACCATTACAAGTAAATACATGAAGTAACCATGACATGAACCAACCAATTAACCATACTTATAACCAACATAAAACCATGGAAATAACAATGATATAACAACCATTAAATGCACATATAAACAAGTACAAAAGAAAGAGAACTTAGATTTTATTAACCATAGGCAAATTCGACTAGGTTCAAGACTTCCACGTACCACCCGATTGTAGACGTGGTTGAACCAAATATTTCTTTTAGACAGTCACCCCTGTGCCATATTCCAAGCATGAATGTGGGATCTCATGGATAAACCAATCGGAAAAACCAAGGGAATCTAGAGGATAAACCATCTCCACCATCACCAAACCATGATCACACCAAAAACAGTGCTCCAATAACAAACCGAACCGAACTTGGAATGCCATCCGAAATCCATCACTATCCTCGAGGAATTTTTCGTCTCCTTGTCTCTAAGGATTTACCACAATCCAATCCTGGATCACTGGGCCCTAAACCCAGACACCAACCTCTCAGGCTTTATTGCAATCCACACCGGATCACTAGGTCGTAAACCGAGAATCCTCCCTCAGGCCTTACCGTGTATCTCACCAAAACCAATCAAGGGATTCCTAGGCCTTTGGGAATGAACCTTAAGACCAACTTCACCCCAAATTCCCAAACCCGTCTAGAAATTCCAAAGCTCAAAACTGAGATAAATATCCCAATACACCATGGCATCCAAAAAAGATAAGGCTAGGCTAAAAACCACTATCATAACCCGACAAAACCATGCCACTGATATCAAGAGAACCATACATCAACATGGAAAGCCATGCATGTGAAAACCATCTAGGAAATCACACATGCAATATGTTACTTGCAAGTTTTCCTACTGAAGCTGCTTGATCCTGCTCTTCCTTCCTTGATCCTTGCTTTCCTTCCTTCCCCTTTACTTGCTTTTCCTTCCTTGCTCCAAAGCTAGAGTGCTCCAAGAAAAATCCGTGTCCAAGAGAGAGAGAGCAATGAGAGAGCTCTAAAACTGAATTGACAAAAAGTTACCAACTGATCCTCAAAATAATTTTTATTAATGAGGCCTCTATTTTCTTCATTTTCTATTATTTTCCTTCATTTTTATCCTCACATGCAACCTGTGACCTTTCACCTTACTTTTCTCCTAATTTCCTTTATTTTCATAAATAAACACGCCAAAATTTCCTTTTTGCCTTTGCCTTTTTATGCCTTTCCTAATTTCATTTAGCCATAAACACATCCAGTGATGCCCACTAGGATATCTTTACGCAACATTAATCTTGGAATGCGTGTCCCTTACCTGTGGTCTTATTTTTTGCCTCTATTTAATTTTATTACACGAAATTTTCACTAGGGTTATTACAGAACCCTTCTTCTTGGGGAACATCATCCTTCGTGTTAAACCAAACCAATACCTCAACAAAACTATTGAAAAGCATACATACTACCCATGGAGTTTTATAACTTAGCTTGTTGCAATATTTACAATGAAAGACTTGCTCAAAAGAAAAACATCATGACAACATGAAAAGATAACAACCATACCGCTTATTGGAGCTTTATAACTTAGATCATGGTGGTATTTACATCCATATATATATATACCAAAACATCACTAAATCATATGCCAAACATATACCAAACATCAAACCAAAACTACTTTGCCTCAACTGACAAACAATGAAGGATACATGGCCCGCATCTGATCCACCATCTCGCATGTAGATTCTTTAGCTCCAAAGTGCTTCCATTGCACTTTAACTTTCTCTATGGATCTGTTCTCGAGCATGAGATGCTTCTTCTGCAATATGCACTGAGGCTCTGGCTGAAACTCTCCTTCTTGCTCCACTTGCAATACATACCAATCAATAACATGATCAACATCCTTTATATACCTCTTAAGCAAAGACATATGGAAAACATCATGGAATTTCATTGTTGGAGGAAGTGCAAGTCGATAGGCCATTGGTCTAATCCTCTCAAGGATCTCAAAATGCCTGCAATACCATGATGCCAAC
>APFE030243321.1:239542-288908 GCA_000404065.3 Pinus taeda
GCGTCAAACGGAGATCGTATGCCAAAGTTACAACCCCGGGAAATTGATGTACCAATTTACCCAAACGGGGCCCACAATTTGGCGTTTCATCTTCTGGGGTTAGGTTTTGGGATGTGAAGGGTTTACATTGTTTCTCAAAAATAAATAGGCCTTCGAGCCTCATTGTAAGACAATTCAGAATAGTTCAGAGGCATGTAGCCGCACATCTCTTCTCAGAGATAAGCTACCATCGCCCTAACTAGTTTATTTCCATTTCTGGTTGTAAGCATATTTCAGTATTTTCCATCAATGAAATGAAGTATTATTTCCACTGCATCTTTGTGTATATGGTTATCTCTGTAATTTGTTGTGTTCCTGTTTAAATCCGGATCATAGCTCCTTCCAGAACTTGGAAGTGAACTTTGCATACCTCTCCAACACAATCTTCTTCGGAACACCATGTAATCTCACTATCTCTCTCATGAAAACCTATGCCACCTCACTGGATGAATATGTAGTCTTCACTGTAATGAAGTGAGCTACCCTGCGCAACCTATCGACCACAACCATAATAGAATCATGCTGCCTCATCGTCCTTAGAAGACTTGTAATGAAATCCATGGAAATGACCTCCAATTTCCATTCTGGAATCACAATACATTGTAGTAGACCACCTGGATGCTTACATTATGTCTTTACCTGCTGACAATCTAAACATCTAGCCATGAACTCAACCACTTCCTTCTTCAGATTCGGCCAATAGTAGGACTTCTTCACCCTTGTCAATGTCTTCTAATATCCTAGGTGACCTGAGTATGGCTTCACATGAAACTCCCTCAAGATAAGCTTCTTGAGCTCACTAAACCATCTGCCATGAGACAATAGTATGCATCCTGTGTTGATTTGGGGTAGCATCGGATGTACTCTAAGCCTCAAATTTTGTAGGAAGGCTTGGGCACATGTATTCCAAGCAACCCAGAAAGCGTTTTGGGAAATTCCACCCATAAGTGATTTTATTAAAATAATTAATATCTTTAATGGGGTTGCTAAGTCTAAACGTAGGAAAATTAAAACATTATTGGGTATTATCTAATCAGGGGTGAAACTTCTAGAAAAATCCATGGATCAAGTCAAAACGATTTGAGCCTTTGATTAAGATGTAATCTAGGCCGTTGGTTGTCTAACATGAAGATATAAGAAGGGGCTTGAGGGTCATTTGGAAAACACACAGAGAGATTGAGAAAATCGATTTTCTGAAGTGAGAAGTTCTAAGGAGGAAAATCAATTGAGGAGATCTTGCAACAAAGGGGCAGTGAGAATCTAGAAGAAGAAATTTCCAAAGAGTACGAGGTAGAGGGAGAAAATAAAAACTTCCAGAGGAAGGTTGATGCTGGCCCACACAGTGCTGACGTAGAGGCAACATAGTCCTTGAGGGGAAGTCGATTGTCCTGCTGAGGTAAGTAAAAATTTAGTTGACGGAAGACAGGATGTGAGTCTAGGAGCTAGAAGGTTGATTTCTCAGCTAGCAGAGGATCCAGAGGAGAGGCAGCATAATACCCAGGAGGGGTGACGCAGCTCTACGCAGAGGCCACACAGAGGGTGACACAAAGCCTCCAGAGCAGCAGGATCAACCACTGATTCTCCAGTGACAGGGTGAAATCATTTCACTAGTATTTTCTTCAGTATTCTCTCTGTATCAGATTGCTAATTGAGCATCCTAGAATTGTACTTAGAATTTCTCCTGCATAATAATAAAACCCTCAGAAATGCTACACCAATTTTCCCGCATTATGGTTTTCCTGGGACTTTTTGTCCAAAAATAAATGCAACCTATGTGTTTCTATTTCCTTGCTAAGTTTCTATGTTTTAGAATCATATTTAACTAGTGTACACTGCTTCAGTAATTTGCTTCAAAATTTCATGAAGAAATATGAAATAAATTTGTAACTTAATTTACAATCTAGGAGAAGTAGATTCAGCTGGTTGCAGTAGGATTCCTGATATTGTTAGATCTAGGAATTTTCACATCCTGATCATCTGTACTTGTCCCTGTACCTATACTTGAGCATGTATCTGCACCTATACATATACATGTTCCTGTACCTGTACGCTATTGTAACCTGTGCATGATCTCCATGTACTTGTAATCCCGATGTCCTGCCTGTAAGATCCTATCTTGTAACTCTGTCCCATAAGAGATCATAGTTGCTATATGATTTGCCTGTACCTTCCTGCTAACAGCATCCACAACTCGGTTCTCCTTTTCTGTGATGTATTTGATCTCGAATTTGAACTCACTAAGGGTGGCCAACCATATAGCTTTCTTGGCGTTTATTTTTGGATGGTCAAAGAAATACCTCAATGCACTATGATTTCTCATTAATACAACCCTCCTGCCAAGATGATAGTGCCTCCACATATTCAATGATTGTATGATTACCACTAGCTCAAGATCATGTGTCGGATGGTTCTGCTCATGCTAATTCAATTTCTGTGACTCATAGCACACTAGATATCCTTCTTGCATGAGAACTCCACTACGTCCTCCCTTGCAATCACTTGTACACACTACAAATTCCTTGTCTAAATCTGCAATATTTAGTACTCGTGCATGTGTCAACAACTGCTTGAGCTGCTCAAAACTAGCTGCACATTCTTTCGTCCATTCAAACTTCTTACCTTTGCTTTGTAATGATGTGATAGGATATGCGATGTGTGAGAAGTTCCTGATGAACCTCCTGTAGTAACCTGCCAATCCCATGAATGATCTCACCTCATCCACATTCTTAGGAGCTTCCCATTGCATGATGGCCCTTATCTTTTCTAGATCTATTACTATGCCTTCCTTGGAAACGACATGTCCCAAGTAATGCACCTTTGTCTGAAAGAAGCTGCACTTTCTAAAATTAGCTTACAACTGATGCTCTCTTAGAAATATCAACACTGCTGCTAAATTCTCAGCATGTTCTTCCTCATTTTTAGAATATACCAATATGCCATCAATGAATACAATAACAAACTTGTACAGATAAGGAAACAACACACTATTCATCAAACACATAAATGTAGCTAGAGCATTGATCAAACCGAATGGAACTACAACAAACTCATAATGCCCATACCTGGTCCTAAACGCTGTATTGAAGATATCCTATTCCTTGATGCGTACCTGATGGTATCTTGATCTCAAGTCGATCTTAGAGAACACTACTGCTCCCTTCATCTGATCAAACAAATCATCGATCCTCAGCAATGGGTACATGTTCTTGATCATTACCTTGCTCAAATTCTTGTAATCAATGCACAATCTGAATGTAGCACCTTTCTTCTTTATGAACAACATTGGTGCACCCCAAGGCGATACACTTGGCATAATGTATCCCTTGTCAAGCATTTCCTTTAACTACAATTTCAACTCTACTAGCTTTGGAGTGCTCATTCTATAAGGTGCCTCTGATGATGGTGCTTCCCCTAGCACCAACTCAATAGAGAAATCCACTTCCCTATGAGGAGGTAACTCTAGAATATCTACTAGAAACACATCTTAATATTGCTGCAATATAGGGCAACTCTTGAAGAATTATGCTTCCTCAATATCTTTGCCCTGATCACTAGATTTATGTACTACAAACATCACACAACCTTTTCTACAACTACGCTTAGCCTGCATAGTGGTAATCATCCTCACTGACGTAGGCTTCTTCTTCCCCTACAAAGTTATCTTTTCCCCACTATAATCCACACACTCAATGGCCTTGTCAAATCAATCCAATTTGGTCCTATGAAGGTACAACCAATCCATACCCAAAATCATACTATACAATCCCATTGGAAGTACATTCAAATGTGTTGTTGTAGGCATACCATTTAACTCAAATGTACAAGCTCTTACCCAATGGTGAATTATTTTCTTTGTACCCGTAGCCAACTATACCAACCAAGATTCTTCATGCACTTCTTTTCTCAAACCACACTTATCCACCAGGTCAGGATTAATATAACTCTAGTTACATCTAGGATCAATCAAAATAGAAACAACTTGATCACAAAGCTTACCGTCCATCTCAATTATAGATTCTTGATGATTTGCCTGCCTATTGTCCACAACTACATAGATCCGAGGAATGTTATGACCAAAATCACCAACTGTATGTGCCTCTTGAGCATTATAGATCTGGGGTCTACCACCATGATACTGCGGACAATCCCTCTTATGATGATCCTTGCCACATCTACAACATTGCAATGGTTCTCTACTACCGCATGTAACCTGCTGCTCTCCATATCCCTTCTCAGTTGGATTGAACTTCTTGTAAGAGACCACATTTTCTTTCTCGCTTGCATCTTGAGGTATTCCTTGCTTTGGTGGCCATTTTCCTTTATCTTTCTCATTTCCTTTCAAGTTACGATTAAGCTCAACTTTGTGCTTTGATTTCTCATAACAATGTTTCAACTTTCAGATGGCCTCCACCAAAGATCTAGGCCCATCGAACTCAATCTAGTCTATGTATGCTACTGGAAGCGCACTGATGAATCTCTGAACCTTAGCCCTATCCTCCTTGAGGTAAGGCACATTCAACTCCAAGAACCTGCTAGCATACTCATCATCAGTCATGGAACCCATCCAAAACTCATAAAACTCCTTAGCTCTGTCATCAAAGTATCTCTCCGAAAAATATTTCTTCTTGAAGAGCCTCTCAAACTCATGCCAGGTCAAATCATCCTCATGTATACCTTTAACATTCTTCACATCTTCCCACCAAATATCTGCTTTACCTTTGAGACTGGAAGCGACTCTCTTTTCTTTCATGTTTTCTGAATACTCATGCAATGTGAAGAACTTCCTCATACCAAGTAATCATGCCTCTGCATCCTGTGATTTGTTCATCTCTCCATCAAAGGTAGGTGGATTTTCTTTCTTAAACTCATTTGACAATTATCCCCTATCGCTCCTCCTGTAAGGATGATAATGATGACGATCATGATCCCTGTCCAAACCAGAACTAGAATAGTACTTGTGTCCATCACCTCTCCTATTTGGAGTGTCCAACAACCTGCCATCTCTATCTAACCTATGAACACCATAAGACCTGCTGCCATATGCCCCATTAGTTAGATACTCTTGCTCATGGCATACTATTGTCTCATGCATCAAAAAATCATGCATGACCATATCAACTACACATGCCATGACCTCATGCTTGACAACAAAAACCATATCACTGTATACTGATCGTACGCAAACATAAACAACATGTACCAAATCATACACCCATGACAACACACTTCAAACAATGACATCCTTATTCCCATTGCAACATCACTACGACCATGACCAACACCATGCATATGCAACAAGTATTCAAGAATAAATGACACATGTGAAACCAACATGAATGCATGACCAACACATAACCCATCGAGTCCGAGGGGTGAACCATGCTCTGATACCAATCTATAACCACCCTCCTCCCACATCTACCCAAGAAACCGACCAATTGGGGTAAACATTTGACGAGTGGCTACTATGATAGGATTCAACCTCCTTGGTGACCTTAAGGAAATGGAATCGACGAAAACACATCAACCATACCTTCCACATCAACAACAACACTCCCATGAGGCAACCCAACCACTTAAGCATCCTTCCCCTGGGTCCCACTGAGGCTTTAGACCTTTGGACTCTCGCACAAGCCTGCATGCCTATATCCAGGGACTTTTCCCAGCAGACCTATGCCAACGTCCGCAAAATTTAACGCACTTTTCTAGCCCATAATTCTAGACACCGCCCAAAACTTGCTGTAACTTCCAGAATCCATTAAAGACACAACGACAAGACTAATAAACAAAAAATCAACTTTAGGACTAGGCTTGACCATCCCCAACCAGGCCTGACATTATGTCAAACACTTGGCATCAATGCAATCTACAAGTCCAGGATACAAGACAGAACATGAATGATTGAAAACTCTTATGAAACATGACAAGAAGGATCACCACCTTCTCCCTTGAAATTTTATGACATCAACTAGGTCATGCATCCATCGTTTTAACCATTACAAGTAAATACATGAAGTAACCATGACATGAACCAGTCAATTAACCATACTTATAACCAACATAAAACTATGGAAATAATAATGAGATAACAACCATTAAATCCACATATAAACAAATACAAAAGCAAGAGAACTTTGATTTTATTAACCATAGGCAAATCCGACCAGGTTTGGGACTTCCACGTACCACTCGACCGTAGACATGGCTGAACCAAATATTTCTTTCAGCCAGTCACCCCTGTGCCATATTCCAAGCATGGATGTGGGATCTCATGGATAAACCAATAAAAAAAAACTAAGGGAATACAGAGGCTAAATTTCCTCCACCATCACCAAATCGTGATCTCACCAAATCTAGTGCTCTGATCACAAAACTGAACCGAACTTGGAACACCATCCGAAATCTATCACTATCCATGAAAAATTTTCTGTCTTCCTGTCTCTCAGGATTTACCTCAATCTAATCTCAGATCACTAGGCCCTAAACCAAGATACTAGCCTCTCAGGCTTTACCACAATCCACACTAGATCACTAGGCCCTAAACCGAGACACTAGCCTCTCAGGCTTTACCACAATCCACCCCAGATCACTAGGCCCTAAATCGAGACTCCTCCCTAAGGCTTTACCATGTATCTCACCAAAACCAATCAAGGGATTCCTAAGCCTTTGGGAATGAACCTTGAGACCACCTCCGGCTCGGATTTCGAAATCCATTTGGCAATTCCAATGCCCAAAATAGAGATAAACATCCCAACACACCATGGCATCCAAAAAAGGCGAGGCTAGGATAAAAACCACTGTCATAACCCGACAAAACCATGCCATCGACAACATGAGAACCATACACCAACATGCAAAGCCATGCATGTCAAAACCAGCTAGGAAATCACACATGCAATATGTTAATTGCAAGTATTCCTATTGAAGTTGCTTGATCCCGCTCTTCCTTCCTTCTCCTTTGCTTACTTTTCCTTCCTTCCTCCAAATCTAGAGTGCTCCAAGAAAACTCTAAGTGTCCAATAGTGAGAGAGAGGGAGAGAGAATAATGAGAGAGCTCAAAAAATGAATTGACAAAAAGTTACTAATTGATCCTCATAAGCTGTTTTATTAACAAGGCCTCTATTTTCTTCATTTTCCATTATTTTCCTTCATTTTCCTCCTCACATGCAACCTGTGACCTTTCACCTTACTTTTCTCCTAATTTCCTTTATTTACATAAATAAATGTGCCAAAAATGCCTTTTTTCCTTTTTATGCTTTTTCCTTTTCCTTTTCCAATTTCCTTTAGCCATAAACACATCCAATGATCCACACTAGGATATCTTTGCCAAACGTTCATCTTGCAATACGTATCCCTTACCCGTGGTCTTAATTTTTTCCTTTATTTACTTTTATTACATGGAATTTTCACCAGGGTGTTGGAAATAATACTGAGAGGGGGGGTGAATCAGTATTATCAAATCAATTATTTTTCATTTCACAATCAGATTTGTATACGCTACTTCAGTTATGGGAAACTGTGTATATACGATACTGTGTTTAAGGCAACCAGTGTATATCAGTAAACTTATGATTCATTAAATGTTGATCTTTAATCAGTGCATCAGAACTTCATTAACCATAAGAACAGTAAACAGGTGTAGTAAAAAAGAACAGATCATCACACACATGGACACAAGATAAAAGGTGGAAACCCAATGTGGGTGAAAACCACCTGCTGTAATTCGTCTCTATCTTTTTAATAAGAAAATTCTTTTTACAATATTTCGGTACTGGTGCAGTGTTATACCAGTACGCATGCTTCTACCTACAGAAGGCTATAACCTTCTCTCATTCTCTAGCTTCTCCTGGAAGGGAGCTACAACACCCTTAGCTCTTGTACTAGCTGACCTACTAGTACGTAGGTGCAGACCTACAGAAGGCTACAACCTTCTCTTCTCTTCCAGGGACCACGTTTCATAAATTTTCAGACTGGATCCATCAATAACAATAATCAAACATCAAATACATCCGCATCTCCTTTGTTGAATCAAACAATTACTTCTCTGAATGCTGTAACCAAAATACATTAATAGTAACCATAAACCAATCCTGAACTCAGAACACTGCAACAATAAACAGAAGTAGCTAAAACATATTTTATGAGACATACACTACTTAAATATGTAGAACCTGCGTGCATATGCTTTTGTATTAAGGCCAACCAGCGTATATGTTGTTTTGACTTACTGAACCAACGTGTATATGTGCCTCTGTTGTGTCGAACCTGTGTACAGATCTATAAAAGATAATTTACCCTTTTCACTTATTCAGACATCAGTTATACCCAGATTATCAGATTTATAGATCAAGTCATGCACCAAATATAACAGATCAAAATCACACAATGATATTACTATTCAAGCCTTAAGATCTTAACCCAACAATAGAATTTATCCTTCTTCTAGTGCTCATGTTCCTCCTTGATTCAGATCCAACTATGCACCATAACCCAATTCTAGATCTTGCTCTTCATAAGGTATTCAATGCTTGAGTGCCTTTGCCTAATGACCTTCTCCTCCTTTTATAGTCTTAGGCCTTACTCAATACCATGGACCAAAACCACTTAGAACCATTACCTTGGACCAAATACCTGGGTTCAACACTTCGAATGAGATACCATGGTCCAAAACCATAGTTTCAAATACCAAGGACTAAATACCATAGACCAAAAAAAAGTTTTCCCACATGTAAGTGCTTTTCCTTGCATGAAAGTGCGTGCATACATATACGCGCCTTTTGATCGTCTAACCCGCGCATATATGCAACTTGGTTAAGAGGAACCTGCGTATATCTCTTTTTCTTTCATTCTAAGAGCCTGAACTGTGATTTGTCATTTGAGTGAGTTGCAATCAAGGACAACACCTGTGTCTGTCATAATGCCAACAATCTCGCCCTTTGGACTTGATGGCAACCCCAAGTCACTCAAATTCATTCTCCCCCTTTGTCATCAAGCGAAAAGGGTTATGCTCCCCCTGAGTACATGCTAAAATCTCTGCTCTGCTGTGCTGTCCATGCTCCCCCTGACTGTAGGCAAGGTCTGCAAGAAGATGTTCTACAAGAAGAAACATGACTTTATACATCATAAATGACCTTCCTATCACCAAAGACTCATACATACATCCATCTCCCAAACCAGTGGGGATATACCAACATTGACTCATCCACCCAACCAAGTGGGGATACACCAAAGGTTTACACATGATAAAACAAGAACATTACATCATCCATCCCAGGCATAGTGGGGAAACCAAAGTAAGACGTTACATGACCTTGATAAGAAAAGAAATACATGACATAGAGACGAAATATCTACAACAAGACTATGATAGTCATCAACAACTATCATCAGCAACATCTGTGAATCATCATTCAGACCAGCAACCATGTTCTCCCTCTGTACCTGTTCCACTTGAAACCAAAAACAACCGTGAACTTGAACCAAGATCTTCTAAGATAATGCTAACAATGCATTATTAGAAGTATATATGCTTCCCCTGAACCTGTGCAAGATGGTCTCGGTCAGACCCATATCAGACTCTTTTCATCCTAAGCCTGGCCCACTGTTTGTCTTCAAATCAACATATACGTGACTATATCCATAGAAACCAGCGTATGTACGTGGATGCTCCACATGAAACTCGAGTACAACTACTTTTCTATGAAACAAACAAGTTCCAACAGCAAGATGATGCATCAACTACTCCCAGCTTCTGTCTGAGGTATTCAAATGTCTACCTAAGTAGTGGTTTGGTGAGTATATCAACAACCTATTCCTTGGACAGAACATACTCCAATTTGACCATTTGTTCAAGCACTTGTTCTCGGAGAAAATGATATTTGATAGGTATGTGCTTGGTCTTTGAATGCATGACATGATTCTTTGAAATACTGTTTGCACTTGTATTATCACATAAAATGGAGATAAGTGGAGTACAAGTGATTTGAAAGTCTTGCAAAGTTTGCATCATCCAAAGGAGTTGTGTGCACCAAGATGTAGCAGCCACATATTCCGCTTCAGCTATAGATAAAGCAGTTGAACTTTGTTTGTTGTTGAACCAAGATACTAATCTGGAACCCATAAAGAATGCACCACCACTAGTGCTTTTTCTGTCATCCACAATTCCTACCTAATCTGCATCTGTATATGCATGAAGTGTGAGATCTGTATCTCTAGGATACCATAAGCCATAGTTTTGTGTTCCTTGAAGATATTTGAAAATCCTTTTAACCACCTGAAGGTGTGCTTCTTTTGGATTTGCTTGGAATCTTCCAACCATTCCTACTGCATGCATGATGTCTGGTCGGGTACCTGTCAGATAGAGTAGACTACAATCATGGATCTATAGGTTGGTTGATGTACTGCTGCTGAATTGTCATTTGCGCTGAGGCTGCATCCTGTTACCATAGGGGTACATACTAGTTTTGAATCTTCCATGCCATATTTCTTAGGGATCTGCTTGAGGTACTTGGTTTGTGATAAAAGATATCGTCTTTATCTTGTTGGACTTGTAAACCAAGAAAATATATCAGCTCACCAAGCAAGGACATTTCAAATTCTTTCTGCATCACCAAAGCAAAGTTTTGACTCATGGCTTCTTCATTGCTACCAAAGATGATATCATCAACATACATGATAAGTGTTAGCAACTTATCATTATCAATTTTTATATGTAGATTGCTATCTGGTGATCCTTTCGAAAAACCTTGTTGATGGAGGTATTTGTCCATATGATAATACCAACCCCTTGGAGCCTGTTTAAGACCATAGAGTGCCTTCTTAAGTCTGCATACAAGTTTTGGATCATTTCCAAGGATGAATCCGTTTGGTTGCTCAATATACACTTCTTCTAAGTCTCCATTTAAAAATGCAGATTTCACATCCATTTGAAATACTTTGAACTTCTGAAAGCTAGAAAGAGAAAGGAACATTCTTATGGCTTCAAGTCTAGGAACCAGTGCAAACATTTCTTCAAAGTCTATACCTTCTTGTTGAGCATACCCTTTACAAACAAGTCTGGCCTTGTTTCTAATAACATCTCCATTTTCATTCAACTTATTTTTGAATATCCATTTTGTCCCTATGACATTCTTATCATTTGGTCTAGGAACCAACTCCCAAGTGTTATTCTTTTCAATCTGTTCAAGTTCTTCATTCATGGCCTTGACCCAACATTCATCTTTGCATGCTTCAGTTACATTTCGTGGTTCAGTGGAGGAGAGCAATGTTAGATATCTTGAAGCTTTTGAGATAGTTCTTCTTGTTTGTACACTTGCCTCTTTCTGCCCCAAAATTTGAGTCTCTGGATGATTCTTCTGGACATACCTGGATGGAGTCTTTTCTTCTACCCTTATATGTTCTTCTGGTGCCTCATATGTTTCTTCTTCATCATAAGTCTGATTTGATGTTGAAGGATAGTCCTCATCATCTTCGAAATCTTCGGATTTTACCTGCCTAAGATTGTTTCTTTCTTCACCAACCACTACATCAATACTTTCAACAATTTTTCCAAGTCTTTTATTGTAACACTTATATCCTTTTCTATGGGGAGAGTAACCAAGGAGAATGCCTTCATCTGCTCTAGGTTCAAACTTTCCATGGTTTTCATCAGTCTTTTTGATGTAACATTTGCTTCCAAAAATTTTGAAGTATTTTACTATAGGAGTCTTACCATACCAAAGTTCATGAGGAGTCTGAGTGCTGTTCACCCGGATGTTTGTCTTTTTGAGAATAGTAATAGTAGCAAATGCAGCTTCACCCCAGAAGGTTGCAGGAGTTCCAGACTCATCAAGCATAGCACGAGCCATTTGTTGAACCATTCTGTTCATCCTTTCTACTACTCCATTTTGCTCAGGAGTCCTTGTAGTAGAGAATTCCCTTCTTATTCCATGTTCTTCATAAAAATCAAAAAATTCATCTGAGGTAAATTCTCCTCCTCGATCAGACCTGAGGCATTTGGTTCTGTGATCTGATTCGTTTTCAACCAAGGCTTTGAATGCTTTGAACTTTTCGAAACCTTCGTCTTTATGCTTTAGGAGTCCTATCCAACACATCCTGGAAAAGTCGTCAATGAATAATATGAAGTATTCTTCTCCTTGAGGTGACCTTTTCCTAGATGGACCACATACATCAGCATGGACAAGTTCAAGCGACTTACTAGTTGATACTTCCTTCTCAGGGAAATTAGTTATGGTTTGCTTGCCAAACTGACATGATTTGCATATTGTATTGTTTGGAATTCTGATTTCAGGGAAATCACGAACCACTTGATATTTGCATGCTTTCCTTATCTGAGAGAAGCTTAGATGCCCCAATCTTCTGTGCCATAGCTAGTGTTCATCATTCTTGCTTAGATAGCATTGTTGTTGTCCTCCCTTGAGTATGTATAAATTATTTGAAGTTCTTATGCCTTTGATCATTGTTTCTCCTGTATGAAGCTCACGAACAATACATCCATTTGAACGAAATATTACCTCATTTCCTTGATGAATGACACTCAATAGATTATGCTTTAAGCCATCAACATACATAACATTTCCAACTTTGACCTTTTCTTTCAAAAGAACAGAACCTTTACCTTTTATGAGTGCAGGGGTGTCATTTCCAAATGAGACCTTCCTTTCCTTTTCTAAGGCACTATATGACTGAAGTTTTTCTTTATCACCTGTCATATGTTTCGAGCATCCACTGTCAATGTACCACTGGTTTTCCTGTCTTTCTGCATATAAGGCTATACCACATCTTTCTGGTTGCGGTTCTTTCTTTATAAATGTTTTGGGACTCAATGAAGCTTGCTCCTTCTGAGTTGTTTGCCGAAACCTACTCCTGCATTCAGAATCTTCATGACCGAAGTTGTTACAAATAGAACATTCTATTTCATTTTCAAGGGCAGAAAAGTTATTGTAGGTCCTTTTCGTGATCCCAGTCACACTCCTTTTATTTCATGCTTCTCTAGTCATGATGGTCTTGTAGGCAACACATTGAGCAACTTTGTGTCCAAATTTATGACAAGAGAAACATGGGCCATTGAAGAAATTCCTGCGATTATCAAACCTACCGTCCAGGTGATTGTAGTTTCCATAGGAAAATTGAGAGTGATTTACCTGCGGTTGCTTGTAACTTCTGTTCATCCTTGAAGTAGATTGCCCCCGATTTACTTGGTGATCTCTATTCATCCTTGAAGTAGATTGACCCTGATTTACTTGGTGATCTACTTTATGCCTTTGTTATCGATTGTTAGCCTGTTCACTTCTCCTTGCTGCATATAGATAACTTTTGGAGGTGGATGGCTTCTGTGCTTGAGATGCTTCTTCAGAATATCCAAGACCTGTTTTGATTAGAGGAGAACGTTGCACTTTGATAATCTCATCTAAAGTTTCAGATCCTTGAGCAAATCTTAGATTAAGAGCTTTTTTTTTCTCAATATCTTTTCTAAGTCCCACAATTTCACATTCTAACTTTTCATTATGTTTTTCCCTTTCATCAAGTTGGAATGTCAGAGTATCTATGATCATACTCTTTTCTTCTAAACAAGATTTAAGTTTAGAAATTTCTTCATAGAGATCATCTTCATCTATAGCATCCAAGAAATCATCATCTTCAAAAGCCATCAAAAGTCTATAATCATTACATTGTTCATCTTCATCACTAATTGAAAATCCATCACTGTCTTCATGTGTATAATAGCTCTTCTTACTTACATTCTCTTTTCTGTTCCATCTAACTGGTTCCTTACCTTTGTCAAGGTTATCTTTATGAGGACACTTGGCTGCATAGTGACCGACTCTTCCACAAGCAAAACATTTGAAAGGTAGCTTACCTCTGAATCTTCCAGAACCCCATTGAAGGTTCTTGACAAAGTTTGATTCTTCCTCTCCTTCTGACATATGTCCTAACTCATTGTAATATCCTTTTCCTGAAGCTTTGAATGAGGCTTCTATCCTATCTGATGGTCCCCCTTTTCTCATTTTGAAAGCAGTTAGGATTATGTGCAGCTGTGACATGGTAATGCTCTGTAGATTCTGCTTTTCTTCTATGGTAGAAACTTTTGATTAAAACTTAGAAGAAAAAGATCTTAGAACCTTTTCACCAAAGTAACTTCTTTTATTTCTTCACCCAAGTTTTTCATACGATTAAGAATCTCATCTATACGTAAGAAATAATTAGCCACACTTTCTTCATTTTGCATTCTGAGATTTTCATATTGAATTCTGAGAGATTGTAGTTTTGCGCGTTTTAACTAATCGTCTCCTTCATAGCTTAGAACGATATTGTCCCATATTTCTTTTGCGGTTTTGAGCTGCATAACCTTGACAAATTCTGATTGAGATAAACTCCCTAATAGAGTATTGACATCCTTTGCATTTGTTTCATACTGCTTCTTACCAACCCTATCTATTGGTGTTGCTGACGGAAATGTGTATCCTGCTTACACGATATCCCAAATTTCTGTAACAAGAGATTGAAGATAGGCTTTGATTCTTACCTTCCAATAGATGAAGTTTCTCCCATCAAAGATTGGTGGCCTGATAGATGCCTCTTTTTCGTAGTTGTCCATGATGATAGATCTTCCTCCAAGCGATCAAGCTTCTTTTGAAGGACCAACTCTGATTCCAATTGTTGGAAATAATACTGAGAGGGGGGTAGGGGGTGAATCAGTATTATCAAATCAATTATTTTTCATTTCACAATCAGATTTATATAGGCTACTTCAGTTATGGGAAACTGCGTATATACTACTGTATCTAAGGCAACCAGCGTATATTAGTAATCTTATGATTCATTAAATGTTGATCTTTAATCAGTGCATCAGAACTTAATTAACCATAAGAACAGTAAACAGGTGCAGTAAAATAGAACAGATCATCACACACATGGACACAAGATATAAGGTGGAAACCCAATGTGGGTGAAAACCACCGGCTGCAATTCGTCTCTATCTTTTTAATAAGAAACTTCTTTTTACAATATTTCTGTAGTGGTGCAGTCTTATACCAATACACAGGCTTCTACTTGCAGAAGGCTACAACCTTCTCTCATTCTCCAGCTTCTCCTGGAAGGGAGCTACAACCCCCTTAGCTCTTGTACAAGCTGATGTACTAGTATGTAGGTGCAGACCTATAGAAGGCTACAACCTTCTCTTTTCTTCCAGGGGCCATGTTTCATAAATTTTTAGACTGGATCCATCAATAACAATAATCAAACATTAAATACACCTGCATCTTCTTTTCTGAATCAAACAATTACTTCTCTGAATGTTGTAACCATAATACATTAACAGTAACCGGAAACCAATCTTGAACCCAGAACACTGCAACAATAAACAGAAGTAGCTAAAACATATTTTATGAGACGTATGCTACTTAAATATGTAGAACCTACGTGCATATGCTTCTATATTAAGGCCAACCAGCGTATACGCAGTTTTGACTCACTGAACTAGCGTGTATACGTGCCTCTGCTGTGTCGAACCTACGTACAGATCTATAAAAGATAATTTACCCTTTTCACTTATTCAAACATCAGTTATACCCAGATTATCAGATTTATAGATCAAGTCATGCGCCAAATATAACAGATCAAAATCACACAAAGATACTACTATTCAAGCATTAAGATCTTAACCCAACAATAGAACTTATCCTTCTTCTAGCGCTCAGGTTCCTCCTTGGTTCAGATCCAACTATGCACCATAACCCAATTCTTGATCTTTCTCTTCATAAGATATTGAATGCTTGAGTGCCTTTGCCTAATGATCTTCTCCTCCTTTTATAGTCTTAGGCCTTACTCAATACCATGGACCAAAACCACTTAGAACCATTACCTTGGACCAAATACCTGGGTTCAACACTTCAGACAAGATAGCATGGTCCAAAACCATAGGTTCAAATACCAAGGACTAAATACCATGGACCAAAATAAGTTTTCCCACATGTACGCGCTTTTCCTTGCATGAAAGTGTGTGCATACATATACGCGCCTTTTGATCGTCTAACCCGTGTGTATACACGACTTGGTTAAGAGGAACCTGTGTATATCTCTTTTTCTTTCATTCTGAGAGCTTGAATTGTGATCTGTCATTTGAGTGAGTTGCCATCAAGGACAACATCTGTGTCATAGCGTTGAACCTGTGTCATAATGCCAACAATCTCCCCCTTTGGACTTGATGGCATCCCCAAGTCACTCAAAGTCATTCTCCGCCTTTGTCATCAAGTGCAAAGGGTTATGCTCCCCCTGAGTACATGCTGAAATCTCTGCTCCGCTGTGCTGTCCATGCTCCCCCTAACTGTAGGCAAGGTCTGCAAGAAGATGTTCTACAAGAAGAAACATGACTTTATACATCATAAATGACCTTCCTATCACCAAAGACTCATACATACATCCATCTCCCAAACCGGTGGGGATATACCAATATTGACTCATCCACCCAACCAAGTGGGGATACACCAAAGGTTTACTCATGATAAAACAAGAACATTACATCATCCATCCCAGGAATAGTGGGGAAACCAAATTAGGCCATTACATGACCTTGATAAGAAAAGAAGTAAATGACATAGAGACGAAATATCTACAACAAGACTATGATAGTCATCAACAACTATCATCAGCAACATCTGTGAATCATCATTCAGACCAGCAACCATGTTCTCCCTTTACACCTGTTCCAGCTGAAACCAAAAACAATTGTGAACTTGAACCAAGATATTCTAAGATAATGCCAACAATGCATTATTAGAAGTATATATGCTCTCCCTGAACCTGTGCCAGATGGTCTCTGTCAAACCCATATCAGACTCTTTTCATCCTAAGCCTGGCCCACTGTTTGTCTTCAAATCAACAGATAAGTGACTGTATCCACAAAAACCAGCGTATGTACGTGGATGATCCACATGAAACTCGCGTACAACTACTTTTCTCTGAAACAGACAAGTTTCAACAGCAAGATGATGCATCAACTACTCCCAGCTTCTGTCTAAGGTATTCAAATGTCTCCCCGGCAGTGGTTTGGTGAGTATATTAGCAACCTGTTCCTTGAAGGGAACATACTCCAATTTGACCTTTTGTTCAAGCACTTGTTCTTGTAGAAAATGATATTTGATAGGTATGTGCTTGGTCTTTGAATGCATGACAAGATTCTTTGAAATACTGATTGCACTTGTATTATCACATAAAATGGAGATAAGTGGAGTACAAGTGATTTGAAAGTCTTGCAAAGTTTGCATCATCTAAAGGAGTTATGTGCAGTAAGATGCATCAGCCACATATTCCGCTTCAGTTGTAGATAAAGCAATTGAACTTTGTTTGTTGCTGAACCAAGATACTAATTTGGAACCCATAAAGAATGCACCACCACTAGTGCTTTTTTTGTCATCCACGCTTCCTGCCCAATCTGCATCTGTAAATGCATGAAGTGTGAGATCTGTATCTCTAGGATACCATAATCCATAGTTTTGTGTTCCTTGAAGATATTTGAAAATCCTTTTAATTGCCTGAAGGTGTGCTTCATTTGGATTTGCCTGGAATCTTCCAACTATTCCCACTGCATGCATGATGTTTGGTCGGGTACCTGTCAAATACAACAGACTACCAATCATGGATCTATAGGTTAGTTGATGTACTGCTGCTGAATCGTCATTTGTGCTGAGGTTGCATCCTGTTACCATAGGGGTACGTACTGGTTTCGAATCTTCCATCCCATATTGCTTCAAGATCTGCTTGAGGTACTTGGATTGTGATAAAAAGATACCATCTTTATTTTGTTGGACTTGTAAACCAAAAAAATATGTCAGCTCACCAAGCAAGGACATTTCAAATTCTTTCTGCATCACCAAAGCAAAGTTTTGACTCATGGCTTCTTCATTGCTACCAAAGATGATATCATCAACATACACGACAAGTATTAGCAATTTATCATTGTCAATTTTTATATATAGATTGCTATCTAGTGATCCTTTTGAAAAACCTTGTTGATGGAGGTATTTGTCCAGATGATAATACCAAGCCCTTGGAGCTTGTTTAAGACCATAGAGTGCCTTCTTAAGTCTGCATACAAGTTTTGGATCATTTCCAAGGATGAATCCATCTGGTTGCTCAATATATTCTTCTAAGTCTATATTTAAAAAGGCAGATTTCACATCTATTTGAAATACTTTGAACTTCTGAAAGCTAGAAAGAGCAAGGAACATTCTTATGGCTTCAAGTCTAGCAACTGGTGCAAAAGTTTATTCAAAGTCTATACCTTCTTGTTGAGCATACCCTTTACAAACAACTGTAGCCTTGTTTCTAATAACATCTCCATTTTCATTCAACTTATTTTTGAATATCCATTTTGTCCCTATGACATTCATTTGGTCTAGGAACTAACTCCCAAGTGTTATTCTTTTCAATCTATTCAAGTTCTTCATTCATGGCCTTGACCCAACATTCATCTTTGCATGCTTCACTTACATTTCGTGGTTCAGTGGAGGAGAGCAATGCTAGATAGCTTGAAGCTTCTGAGATAGTTCTTCTTGTTTGTACACTTGCCTCTTTCTGCCCCAAAATTTGATGATTCTTCTAGACATACCTGGATGGAGTCTTTTCTTCTACCCTTATCTGTTCTTCTGGTGCCTCATATGTTTCTTCTTCATCATAAGTCTGATTTGATGTTGAAGGATAGTTCTCATCATCTTCGAAATCTTTGGATTTTACCTGCCTAGGATTGTTTTCTTCTTCATCAACCACTACACCAATACTTTCAACAATTTTTCCAAGTATTTTATTGTAACACTTATATCCTTTGTTGTGGGGAGAGTAACCAAGGAGAATGCCTTCATCTGCTCTAGGTTCAAACTTGCCAAGGTTTTCATCTGTCTTTTTGATGTAACATTTGCTTCCAAAAATTTTGAAGCATTTTACTGTAGGAGTCTTACCATACCAAAGTTCATGAGGAGTCTGAGTTTTGTTCACTCAGATGTTTGTCTTGTTGAGAATAGTAATGACAACAAATGCAGCTTCACCCCAGAAGGTTGCAGGAGTTCTAGACTCATCAAGCATAGCACGAGCCATTTATTGAACCATTTTGTTCATCCTTTCTACTACTCCATTTTGCTCATGAGTCCTTGCAGTACAGAATTCCCTTCTTATTCCATGTTCTTCACAAAAATCGAAAAATTCATCCGAGGTAAATTCCCCTCCTCGATCAGACCTGAGGCATTTGATTCTGCGATCTGATTTGTTTTCAACCGAGGCTTTGAATGCTTTGAAATTTTCGAAACCTTCATCTTTATGCTTCAGGAGTCCTATCCAACACATCTTGGAAAAATTGTCAATGAATAATATGAAGTATTCTTCTCCTCGAGGTGACCTTTTCCTGGATGGACCACATACATCATAATGGACAAGTTCAAGTGGCTTACTAGCTAATCCTTCCTTCTCAGGGAAATTAATTATGGTTTGCTTGCCAAACTGACATGATTTGCATATTGTATTGTCTGGAATTCTGATGTCAGGGAGATCACGAACCGCCTAATATTTGCATGCTTTCCTTATCTGAGATAAGCTTAGATGCCCCAATCTTCTGTGCCATAGCCAATGTTCATCATTCTTGCTTAGATAGCATTGTTGTTGTCCTCCCTTGAGTATGTATATATTATTTGGAGTTCTTATGCCTTTGATCATTGTTTCTCCTGTATCAAGCTCACGAACAATAAATCCATTTGATCGAAATATTACGTCATTTCCTTGATCACACATTTAACTGGCACTCAATAGATTATGCTTTAAACCATCAACATACATAACATTTCCATCTTTTACCTTTTCTTTCAAAAGAACAGAACCTTTACCTTTTATGAGTGCAGGGGTGTCATTTCCAAATGAGACCTTCCTTTCCTTTTCTAAGGCACTATATGACTGAAGTTTTTCTTTATCACCTGTCATATGTTTCGAGCATCACTGTCAATGTACCACTGATTTTCCTGTCCTTCCCGCATATAAGCTATACCACATCTTTCTGGTTGCGGTTCTTTCTTTCTCCATGTTTTGGGACTCAATGAAGCTTGCTCCTTCTGAGTTGTTTGTCGAAACCTACTCTTGCATTCAGAATCTTCATGACCGAAGTTGTTACAAATAGAACATTCTATTTCATTTTCAAGGGAAGAAAAGTTATTGTAGGTCCTTTTCATGATCCCAGTCACACTCCTTTGATTTCGTGCTTCTCTAGTCATCATGGTCTTGTAGGCAACACATTGAGAAACTTTGTGTCCAAAGTTATGACAAGAAAAACATTGGCCATTGAAGAAATTCCTGCGATTATCAAACCTACTATCTAGGTGATTGTAGTTTCCATAGGAAAATTGAGAGTGATTTACCTGCGGTTGGTTGTAACTTCTGTTCATCCTTGAAGTAGATTGCCCCCGATTTACTTGGTGATCTCTGTTCATCCTTGAAGTAGATTGACCCTGATTTACCTGGTGATCTGCTTTATGCCTTTCCTGTCGATTGTCAGCCTGTTCACTTCTCCTTGCCGCATCTCGATAACTTTTGGAGGTGGATGGCTTCTGTGCTTAAGATGCTTCTTCAGAATATCCAAGACCTGTCTTGATTAGAGGAGAATGCTGCACTTTGATAATCTCATCTAAAGTTTCAGATCCTTTAGCAAATCTTAGATTAAGAGCTTTTGTTTTCTCAATATCTTTTCTAAGTCCCACAATTTCACATTCTAACTTTTCATTGTGTTTTTCCCTTTCAGCAAGTTGGAATGTCAGAGTATCTATGATCATACTCTTTTCTTCTAAATAGATTTTAAGTTTAGAAATTTCTTCATAGAGATCATCTTCATCTATAACATCCAAGAAATCATCATCTTCAAAAGCCATCAAAAGTCTATAATCATTACATTGTTCATCTTCATCACTAATTGAAAATCCATCATTGTTTTCATGTTTATAATAGCTGTTCTTACTTACATTCTATTTTCTGTTCCATCTAACTGGTTCCTTACCTTTTTCAAGGTTATATTTATGAGGACACTTGGTTACATAGTGACCGACTCTTCCACAAGCAAAATATTTGAAAGGTATCTTACCTCTGAATCTTCCAAAACCCCGTTGAAGGTTCTTGACAAAGTTTGATTCTTCCTCTTCTGCTGACATATGTCCTGACTCATTGTAATCTCCTTTTCATGAAGCTTTGAATGTGGCTTCTCTCCTATCTGATGGTCCCCCTTTTCTCATTTCGAAAGCAGTTAGGATTCTATGCAGCTGTGACATGGTAATGCTCTGTAGATTCTGCTTTTCTTCTATGGCAGAAACTTTTGATTCAAACTTAGAAGACAAAGATCTTAGAACCTTTTCAACCAAAGTAACTTCTTTTATTTCTTCACCCAATTTTTTCATACGATTAAGAATCTCATCTATACGTAAGAAATAATTAGCCACACTTTCATCATTGTGCATTCTGAGATTTTCATATTGAATTATGAGAGATTGTAGTTTTGCACGTTTTACCTGATCGTCTCCTTCATAGCTTAGAACAATCTTGTCCCATATTTCTTTTGCGGTTTTGAGCTGCATAACCTTGACGAATTCTGATTGAGATAAACTCCCTAATAGAGTATTGATAGTCTTTGCACTTATTTCATACTGCTTCTTACCAGCTGTATTTGTAGGAGTTGCTAATGCAAATGTGTATCCTGCTTCCATGATATCCCAAACTTCTGTACCAAGAGATTGAAGATAGGATGTGATTCTTACCTTCCAATAGACGAAGTTGCTCCCAAAAAATATTGGTGGCCTGATAGATGCCTCTTTTTCGTAGTTTCTCATGATGATAGATCTTCCTCCAAGTGATCAAGCTTCTTTTGAAGGACTGACATTGATTCCAATTGTTGGAAATAATACTGAGTGGGGGGGTGAATTAGTATTATCAAATCAATTATTTTTCATTTCACAATCAGATTTGTATATGCTACTCCAGTTATGGGAAATTGCGTATATACGCTACTGTGTCTAAGGCAACTAGCGTATATCAGTAAACTTATGATTCATTAAATGTTGATCTTTAATCAGTGCATTAGAACTTCATTAACCATAAGAATAGTATACAGGTGCAGTAAAAAAGAAAAGATCATCACACACATGGACATAAGATATAAGGTGGAAACCCAATGTGGGTGAAAACCACCTGCTGCAATTCGTCTCTATATTTTGAATAAGAAACTTCTTTTTACAATATTTCTGTACTGGTGCAGTCTTATACTAGTACGCAGACTTCTACCTGTAGAAGGCTACAACCTTCTCTCGTTCTCCAGCTTCTCCTAGAAGGGAGCTACAACCCCCTTATCTCTTGTACTAGTATGTAGGTGCAGACCTACAGAAGGCTACAACCTTCTCTTTTCTTCCAGGGACCACGTTTCATAAATTTTCAGACTGGATCCATCAATAACAATAATCAAACATCAAATACATTTGCATCTCCTTTGCTTAATCAAACAATTACTTCTTTGAATGCTGTAACCAGAATACATTAACAGTAACCAGGAAAAAATCCTAAACCCAGAACACTGCAACAATAAACAAAAGTAGCTAAAACATATTTTATGAGACGTACACTACTTAAATATGTAGAACCTGTGTGCATAAGCTTCTGTATTAAGGCCAACCAGCGTATACGCAATTTTGACTTACTGAACCAGTGTGTATATGCGCCTCTACTTTGCCGAACCTGGGTACAGATCTATAAAAGATAATTTACCCTTTTTACTTATTCAAACATCAGTTATACCCAGTTTATCAGATTTATAGATCAAGTCATGCGCCAAATATAACAGATCAAAATCACACAAAGATACTACTATTCAAGCCTTAAGATCTTAAACCAATAATAGAACTTATCCTTCTTCTAGCGCTCAGGTTCCTCCTTGGTTCAGATCCAGTATGCACCGTAACCCAATTCTAGATCTTGCTCTTCATAAGATATTCAATGCTTGAGTGCCTTTGCCTAATGATCTTCTCCTCCTTTTATAGTCTTAGGCCTTACTCAATACAGTGGACCAAAATCACTTAGAACCATTACCTTGGACCAAATACCTGGGTTCAACAGTTTGGAAGAGATACCATGGTCCAAATCCATAGGTTCAAATACCAAGGACTAAATACCATGGACCAAAAATAAGTTTTCCCACATGTACGCGCTTTTCCTTGCATGAAAGTGCATGCATATGTATACGCGCCTTTTGATTGTCTAACCCGCATGTATACGCGACTTGGTTAAGAGGAACCTGCGTATATCTCTTTTTCTTTCATTCTGAGAGCCTGAACTATGATCTATCATTTGAGTGAGTTGCCATCAAGGACAACACCTGTGTCATAGCGCTGAACCTGTGTCATAATCTCAACAATCTCCCCCTTTGGACTTGATGGCAACGCAAAGTCACTCAAAGTCATTCTACCCCTTTGTCATCAAGTGCAAAGGGTTATGCTCCCCCTGAGTACATGCTGAAATCTTTGCTTTGCTGTGCTGTCCATGCTCCCCCTGACTGTAGGCAAGGTCTGCAAGAAGATGTTCTACAAGACGAAACATGACTTTATACATCATAAATGACCTTCCTATCACCAAAGACTCATACATACATCCATCTCCCAAACCAGTGGGGACATACCAATGTTGACTCATCCACCCAACCAAGTGGGGATACACCAAAGGTTTACACATGATAAAACAAGAAAACTACATCATCCGTCCCAGGCATAGTGGGGAAACCAAAGTAGGCCGTTACATGACCTTGATAAGAAAAGAAATACATGACATAGGGACGAAATATCTACAACAAGACTATGATAGTCATCAAAAACTATCATCAGTAACATCTGTGAATCATCTTTCAGACCAGCAACCATGTTCTCCCTCTGCGCCTGTTCCACCTGAAACCAAAAACAACTATGAACTTGAACCAAGATCTTCTAAGATAATGCCAACAATGCATTATTAGAAGTATATATGCTCCCCCTGAACCTGTGCCAGATGGTCTCTGTCAGACCCATATCAGACTCTCTTCATCTTGAGCCTAGCCCACTGTTTGTCTTCAAATCAACATATACGTGACTGTATCCACAGAAACCAGTGCATGTACGCAGATGCTCCACATGAAACTCGCGTACAACTACTTTTCTCTGAAACAGACAAGTTTCAACTGCAAGATGATGCATCAACTACACCTAGCTTCTGTCTGAGGTATTCAAATGTCTCCCCAGGCAGTGGTTTGGTGAGTATATCAGCAACCTGTTCCTTGGAGGGAACATACTCCAATTTGATGTTTTGTTCAAGCACTTGTTCTCGAAGAAAATGATATTTGATAGGTATGTGCTTGATATTTGAATGCGTGACAAGATTCTTTGAAATACTAATTGCACTTGTATTATCACATAAAATAGAGATAGGTGGAGTACAAGTGATTTGAAAATATTGTAAAGTTTGCATCATCCAAAGGAGTTGTGTGCAGTAAGATGCAACAGCCACATATTCCGCTTCAGCTGTAGATAAAGCAATTGAACTTTGTTTGTTGCTGAACAAAGATATTAATTTGGAACCCATAAAGAATGCACCACCACTAGTGCTTTTTTTTTCATCCACGCTTCCTGCTCAATCTGCATCTGTATATGCATGAAGTGTGAGATCTATATCTCTAGGATACCATAAGCCATAGTTTTGTGTTCCTTGAATATATTTGAAAATCCTTTTAACCGCTTGAAGGTGTGCTTCATTTGGATTTGCCTGGAATCTTCCAACTATTCCTATTGCATGCATGATGTCTGGTCGGGTACTTATCAGATAGAGTAGACTACCAATTATGGATCTATAGGTTGGTTGATGTACTGCTGCTGAATCATCATTTGCACTGAGGCTGCATCCTGTTACCATAGGGGTACATACTGGTTTTGAATCTTCCATGCCATATTTCTTCAAGATCTGCTTGAGGTACTATGTTTGTGGTAAAAAGATACTGTCTTTATTTTATTGGACTTGTAAACCAAGAAAATATGTCAGCTTCACAAAGCAAGGACATTTCAAATTATTTCTGCATCACCAAAGCAAATTTTTGACTCATGGCTTCTTCATTGCTACCAAAGATGATATCATCAACATACACGACAAGTATTAGCAATTTATCATTATCAATTTTTATATATAGATTTCTATTTGGTGATCCTTTTGAAAAACCTTGTTGATGGAGGTATTTGTCTAGACGATAATACCAAGCCCTTGGAGCCTGTTTAAGACCATAGAGTGCCTTCTTAAGTTTTCATACAGGTTTCAGATAATTTCCAAGGATGAATCCATCTGGTTGCTCAATATACACTTCTTCTTCTAAGTCTCCATTTAAAAAGGCAGATTTCACATCCATTTGAAATACTTTGAAGTTCTGAAAGCTAGAAAGAGAAAGGAACATTCTTATGGCTTCAATTCTAGCAACCGGTGCAAAAGTTTCTTCAAAGTCTATACCTTCTTGTTGAGCATACCCTTTACAATCAAGTCTAGCCTTGTTTCTAATAACATCTCCATTTTCATTCAACTTATTTTTGAATATCCATTTTGTCCCTATGACATTCTTATCATTTGGTTTAGGAACAAACTCCCAAGTTTTATTCTTTTCAATCTGCTCAAGTTATTCATTCATGGCCTTGACCCAACATTCATCTTTGCATGCTTCACTTACATTTTGTGGTTTAGTGGAGGAGAGTAATGATAGATAGCTTGAAGCTTCTGAGATAGTTCTTCCTGTTTGTACACCTGCCTCTTTCTGCCCCAAAATTTGAGTCTATGGATGATTCTTCTGGACATACCTAGATGGAGTCTTTTCTTCTACCCTTATCTGTTCTTTTGGTGCCTCATATGTTTCTTCTTCATCATAAATCTGATTTGATGTTGAAGGATAGTCCTCATCATCTTCGAAATCTTTGGATTTTACCTGCCTAGGATTGTTTCCTTCTTCATCAACCACTACATCAATACTTTCAACAATTTTTCCAAGTCTTTTATTGTAACACTTATATCCTTTGCTATGGGGAGAGGGAGAATGCCTTCATCTGCTCTAGGTTCAAACTTGCCAAGGTTTTCATCAGTTCTTTTGATGTAACATTTGCTTCCAAAAATTTTGAAGTATTTTACCGTAGGAGTCTTACCATACCAAAGTTCATGAGGAGTCTGAGTGCTGTTCACCCGGATGTTTGTCTTGTTGAGAATAGTAATGACAGCAAATGCAGCTTCACCCCAGAAGGTTGCAGGAGTTCTAGACTCATCAAGCATAGCACGAGCCATTTGTTGAACCGTTCTATTCGTCCTTTCTACTACTCCATTTTGCTGAGGAGTCCTTGCAGTAGATAATTCCCTTCTTATTCCATGTTCTTCACAAAAATCGAAAAATTCATCCGAGGTAAATTCCCCTCCTTGATTAGATCTGAGGCATTTGATTCTGCGATCTGATTCGTTTTCAACCAAGGCTTTGAATGCTTTGAAATTTTCGAAACCTTCGTCTTTATGATTTAGGAGTCCTATCCAACACATCCTGGAAAAGTCGTCAATGAATAATATGAAGTATTCTTCTCTTCGAGGTGATCTTTTCCTGGATGGACCACATACATCAGAATGGACAAGTTCAAGTGGCTTACTAGTTGATCCTTCCTTCTCAGGGAATTTAGTTATGGTTTTCTTACCAAATTGACATGATTTGAATATTGTATTGTCTGGAATTCTGATGTCAGGGAGATCATGAACCGCCTGATATTTGCATGCTTTCCTTATCTGAGAGAAGCTTAGATGCCCCAATCTTCTGTGCCATAGCCAGTTTTCATCATTCTTGCTTAGATAGCATTTTTGTTGTCCTCCCTTGAGTATGTATAAATTATTTGGAGTTCTTATGCCTTTGATCAATATTTCTCCTATATCAAACTCACGAACAATACATCCATTTAATTGAAATATTACCTCATTTCCTTGATCACACATTTGACTGACACTCAATAGATTATGCTTTAAGCCATCAACATACATAACATTTCCAACTTTGACCTTTTCTTTCAAAATAACAGAACCTTTACCTTTTATGAGTGCAGGGGTGTCATTTGCAAATGAGACCTTCCTTTCCTTTTCTAAGGCACTATATGACTGAAGTTTTTCTTTATCACCTGTCATATGTTTCGAGCATCCACTGTCAATGTACCAATGATTTTCCTGTCCTTCCGCATATAAGGCTATACCACATCTTTCTGGTTGCGGTTCTTTCTTTCTCCATGTTTTGGGACTCAATGAAGCTTGCTCCTTTTGAGTTGTTTGCCGAAACCTACTCCTGCATTCAGAATATTCATGACCGAAGTTGTTACAAATAGAACATTCTATTTCATTTTCAAGGGCAGAAAAGTTATTGTAGGTCCTTTTTGTGATCCCAGTCACACTCCTTTGATTTCGTGCTTCTCTAGTCATCATGGTCTTGTAGGAAACACATTGAGCAACTTTTTGTCCAAAGTTATGATAAGAGAAACATTGGCCATTGAAGAAATTCCTGCGATTATCAAACCTACTGTCTAGGTGATTGTAATTTCCATAGGCAAATTGAGAGTGATTTACCTACGGTTGGTTGTAACTTCTGTTCATCCTTGAAGTAGATTGCCCCTGATTTACTTGGTGATCTCTGTTAATCCTTGAAGTAGATTGACCTTGATTTACTTGGTGATATGCTTTATGCCTTTGCTGTTGATTGTCAGCTTGTTCACTTCTCCTTACTACATCTAGATAACTTTTGGAGGTGGATGGCTTCTGTGCTTGAGATGCTTCTTCAGAATATCCAAGACCTATTTTGATTAGAGGAGAACAAAACACTTTGATAATCTCATCTAAAGTCTTACATCCTTTGGCAAGTCTTAGATTAAGAGCTTTTGTTTTCTCAATATCTTTTCTAAGTCCCACAATTTCACATTCTAACTTTTCATTGTGTTTTTCCCTTTCAGCAAGTTGGAATGTTAGAGTATCTATGATCATACTCTTTTCTTCTAAACAAATTTTAAGTTTAGAAATTTCTTCATAGAGATCATCTTCATCTATAGCATCGAAGAAATCATCATCTTCAAAAGCCATCAAAAGTCTATAATCATTACATTGTTCATCTTCATCACTAATTGAAAATCCATCGGTCTTCATGTTTATAATAGCTGTTCTTACTTACATTCTATTTTCTGTTCCATCTAACTGGTTCCTTACCTTTGTCAAGGTTATCTTTATAAGGACACTTGGCTGCATAGTGACCGACTCTTCCACAAGCAAAACATTTGAAAGGTAGCTTACCTATGAATCTTCTTGAACCCCGTTAAAGGTTCTTGACAAAGTTTGATTCTTCCTCTCCTTCTAGCATATGTATTGACTCATTGTAGTCTCCTTTTCCTGAAGCTTTGAATGAGGCTTCTCTCCTATCTGATGGTCCCCCTTTTCTCATTTCGAAAGCAGTTAGGATTCCATGCAGCTGTGACATGGTAATGCTTTGTAGATTCTGCTTTTCTTCTGTGGTAGAAACCTTTGATTCAAACTTAGAAGACAAAGATCTTAGAACCTTTTCAGCCAAAGTAACTTCTTTTATTTCTTCACCCAAGTTTTTCATATGATTAACAATCTCATCTATAAGTAAGAAATAATTAGCTACACTTTCATCATTGTGCATTCTGAGATTTTCATATTGAATTCTGAGAGATTGTAGTTTTGCACGTTTTACCTGATCGTCTCCTTCATAGCTTAGAACGATCTTGTCCCATATTTCTTTTGCGGTTTTGAGCTGCATAAACTTGACGAATTCTGATTGAGATAAACTCCCTAATAGAGAATTGTTAGCCCTTGCATTTGTTTCATACTGCTTCTTACTGGCTGTATCTGTAGGAGTTGTTGATGGAAATGTGTATCCTACTTCCATGATATCCCAAACTTCTGTACCAAGAGATTGAAGATAGGCTGTGATTCTTACCTTCCAATAGTCGAAGTTGCTCCCATCAAAGATTGGTGGCCTGATAGATGCCTCTTTTTCGTAGTTTCTCATGATGATAGATCTTCCTCCAAGCGATCAAGCTTCTTCTGAAGGACCGACTCTGATTCCAATTGTTGGAAATAATACTGAGAGGGGGGGGGGTGAATCAGTATTATCAAATCAATTATTTTTCATTTCACAATCAGATTTGTATATGCTACTTTAGTTATGGGAAACTGCATATATACGCTACTGTGTCTAAGGAAACCAACATATATCAGTAAACTTATGATTCATTAAATGTTGATCTTTAATCAGTGCATCAGAAATTCATTAACCATAAGAATAGTAAACAGGTGCAGTAAAACAGAACAGATCATCACACACATGGACACAAGATATAACGTGGAAACCCAATGTGGGTGAAAACCACCTGCTGCAATTCGTTTCTATATTTTTAATAAGAAACTTCTTTTTACAATATTTCTGTACTGGTGCAGTCTTATACCAGTACGCAGGCTTATACTTGCAGAAGGCTACAACCTTCTCTCGTTCTCTAGCTTCTCCTGGAAGGGAGCTACAACCCCCTTAGCTCTTGTACTAGCTGATGTACTAGTACGTAGGTGCAGACCTACAAAAGGCTACAACCTTATCTTTTCTTCCAGGGACCATGTTTCATAAATTTTTCAGATTGGATCCATTAATAACAATAATCAAACATCAAATACATCTGCATCTCCTTTGCTGAATCAAACAATTACTTCTCTGAATGTTGTAACCAAAATACATTAACAGTAACCGGAAACCAATCCTGAACCCATAACACTGCAACAATAAAAAGAAGTAGCTAAAACATATTTTATGAGACGTACACTACTTAAATATGTAGAACCTGCATGCATACGCTTCTGTATTAAGGCCAACCAGTGTATACGCAGTTTTGACTTACTGAACCAACATGTATATGTGCTGTTGCTGTGCCAAACCTGCGTACAGATCTATAAAAGATAATTTACCCTTTTCACTTATTCAGACATCAGTTATACCCAAATTATCAGATTTATAGATCAAGTCATGCGCCAAATATAACAGATCAAAATAACACAAAGATACTACTTTTTAAACCTTAAGATCTTAACCCAATAATAGAACTTATCCTTCTTCTAGCACTCAGGTTCCTCCTTGGTTCAGATCCAGCTATGCACCATAACCAAATTCTAGATTTTGCTCTTCATAAGATATTCAATGCTTGAGTGCCTTTGCCTAATTATCTTCTCCTCCTTTTATAGCCTTAGGCCTTACTCAATACCATGGACCAAAACCACTTAGAACCATTACCTTGGACCAAATACCTAGGTTCAACACTTCGGACGAGATACCATGTTCTAAAACCATAGGTTCAAATACCAAGGACTAAATACCATGGACCAAAAAAAAGTTTTCCTACATGTACGTGCTTTTCCTTGCATGAAAGTGCGTGCATACATATACGCGCCTTTTGATCATCTAACCCGCGTGTATACACGACTTGGTTAAGAGGAACCTGCGTATATCTCTTTTTCTTTCATTCTGAGAGCCTGAACTGTGATCTATCATTTGAGTGAGTTGCCATCAAGGACAACACCTGTGTCATAGCACTGAAGCTGTGTCATAATGCCAACACAGGGCTGTTACAAATTAGCACCATATTCACTATATGACTCTAGATGATAGGAGTATTACAACTCCACCCATTAAGAGCCTCAAATGGACTCATACTCAAGGACTCTTGATACCCATTATTATATGATAATTCTACTAGTGGAAGATACTCCTCCCACTTCCTCTACTGATGCATGACACACATCCTCAATATGTCCTCAAGGATCCTGTTGACCCTCTCTATCTATCCATCTGTTTGTAGATGATAAGTTGTATCGAAAGCCAACTTTGTCCTCAAGCCTACAAACAACTCCTTCCAAAAACTGGAAGTGAACTTGGCATATCTATCTAATATAATCTTCTTGAGAACACCATGCAATCTCATGTTCTCCCTAATGAAGATCTAAGCTACCTCACTATCTGAATTAGTATACTTCACTGCAATAAAGTGAGCTACCTTGCTCAACCTATAAACCACAACCATGATGGAATCATGCTGCTAGGATGTCCTCGTCAAACGTGTAATGAAGTACATGGAAATGGCCTCCCATTTCCACTCTGGAATCATAATTGGTTGCAATAAACCAACTGGATGCTTACACTTTGCTTTTACATGCTAACTGTCCGAACATATAGCAATAATATCGACCACCTCTTTCTTCAAGTTTGACAAATGATAGAATTTCTTAACTACTGTCAAAGTCTTATGGTATCCTGGGTGACTTGAATACGGCTTGACATGAAACTCATGCCTGCACAATGGAATACATCTCTTTGTCATAAGTGGGATACTTCTAGACTGTGCCTGGAAGTGTCTCACTGTGATATGCCATTGGATGCCCATGTTGAGTAAGGACTGCCCCAATAGCATAGTCAGAGGCATCTATCTCAACCTCAAATGGTTGTTGCAAGTCTGGTAATGCGAGCACTGGTGCCGAGCAGAGGCGATCTTTCAACTCTGTGAATGCTTTCTGTTGAAAATTTTTGCTTTCGCTCCTCCCTTGGTGACTTGACTCAAGGGCCAAGTGATATGAAAAAATCCCAACACGAACCTGCAGTAGAAGTTGGCAAGACCTAGAAAGTTGCAGAGCTCTGTCAGAGTGGTTGGAGATGGCCAGTCCCGAATGACTTGGATCTTGGATGGATCCACATGCACCCCCTGTTCATTAATAATGTATCCCAGATATTGAACCTGGGTCATGCCAAAAGTGCATTTCTCCAAATTGGCACATAACTTGTGTTGCCGCAGTGTTTGGAGAACCTATCGGATGTGCTATAGGTGCTCTTCCTAACTCTGGCTGAAGGTTAGGATGTATTCCAAGTATACCACTACAAATGAGTTGGTGAATGGCTGCAAGATGTCATCCATTAGCCTCATGAAGGTTGCAGGAGCATTCGTCAATACAAAAGGCATAACCAACCATTTGAAATGGCCCTCCTTGGCTTTGAAGGCAGTCTTCCACACATCGGAGGGTTTGATTGGTACCTGGTGATATCCTGACTTCAAATTGATCTTGCTGAAATATTTTCCCCCTTTAGTTGGTCCAGGAGGTCATCGATTCATGCGATCAGGTATCTATTATAGACAGTGATCTTGTTCAGCACTCGATAGTCAATACAGAGTCTCTAAGTCCCATCCTTCTTCTGTACCAATATGATTAGGCTTCCACAGGGTGATGAACTCAGACGAATGTGACCTTTCTGTAGCAGCTCCTAAATCTGCCTCTTGATTTCATCATTCTCTAGAATGGAGTGTCAATAGATTGGTCCATTAGGCAACAACGCACCTAGGGTTAGATCGATGGAGTGCTTGACCTGATAGTGCAGAGGAACCCCTGTGGGGGAGATGAAG
This sequence comes from Pinus taeda, assembly GCA_000404065.3. Lineage (NCBI taxonomy): Eukaryota > Viridiplantae > Streptophyta > Pinopsida > Pinales > Pinaceae > Pinus > Pinus taeda. The sequence goes on from APFE030243321.1 coordinate 272,101, forward strand.
ATGTCCTCATACTCCTCCATGATCTTGTCCATTTGTAGTTGTTGTGCAGAGGGGCCCTGTTTGGAGGTTGTGGCCATCGTCTTCTTCTTTCCTTGAGGGCGTATCATCAGGGAAAAAAATTTCCCGGTTTTGGAAATGAGCTTACTGCATTGTTTTGCAGTAACCAAAGAGATGGCGGTAGGCGGTGCTACCTCCGGTATCCTGTACAACTTATTTCCCAAAGTAATAATAACAACACAGGGCCTTGATTCATACACAGCATGTCGCTTCCATAAGTATGGTTGTCCTAATAATACATCACCAACTTCAAGGGGAGCAATGTCACACAATACCTCATCCGTGAAGGGCTTGATGTTGTATAAAAGGCGACACTACTGACTCATGCGAAGATCCCGTCCTTGGTGAAGCCACCTGATGGTGTACGGTTGTGGATGTGCTGTGGTTGGTAAGCCCAGCTGCTTCATGACCTCTGCCGAAATGAGGTTCTTTTGGCTCTCGCTATCAACAATGAACTGTAGCGGAGATCCCTTTACCCACATCTAGGAGTGGAAGAGATGCTCCTCCTCCTCTAGATCTTAGAGTGGCAACAGTGGCGTTGGGACCCGCATCGATAATCTGCTACCCATTGTCATTCCCTTTGTCGGGTTCTAACTCAGAGTCAGAACATGCATATGATTCTTAAACCTTTAGCTCAGTGACCAGTGACTGCTTGGCCCGACACTCACTTGTGTTGTGAGTGGAGCTCTTATGGAACTCACACCATTTTCCCGTGTCATTTTTCGACTTCGCAGCGCTGTTCTTTGCTTGTAGCTTTGGCGGGTTATCTTGGGCCACCCCGCCTTGGCTTTGTCCTTTGTTCTGCGGTTTGATGGCAACTTTCCCTTGCTTCGGATTTGCAGATCCAAGGTCTCGCTTCTTCTATTTAAACTTTTGCTCGACCTTGATGGCATATCGGTATGTTGTGCCGAGCAAGGAGATGTTCAGGAATTCTATTTATTCCTTGATGTACTTGTGCAGGCAACTGTGGTATTTGAGTATCAAATGCTGCTCTAAATCCTTGATACCCAACTTTGTGCGAAGGGTATGGAAAATATTGGTAAACTCGGCACGTCTTGGTCCCTTCCCTACCGCAGCGTGGTCCACTTTATGTATTGATCCTCATAGCTTTCGACAGGGTAGTACTACTCCTTGATGGCATCCCGGAATGAATTCCAGGTGGGTGCAACTGAAAATAGTGAGCCAGTACTTTCATCCTTATGCTCGTAGTAGGTTTCCCACCAGTCCTTGATGTGGGGGGCTGCTTTGAGAAGAGCGAAAATAATCTTTTCCCGACTGGAAAAATCATGAACAAAAAAATAACCCTCTGGCAGATTTAACCATTTATCGACAACATTTGCATCTATCTAACCCTTGAATATGGGGATTTCAAAATTATCTTGTATCTTAAATGGTGTGGCGTTTCCAGAGGAGCTATGGGAAGCCGATGCGTCGCCCCTGGGTAGCCGCTGAAGGATCTGGGCAAAGTTGTCCATCATCGCATTCCTTTGTTGCTCGAGGGCTTCTTCGAGCAAGATTTTGATAGGATCTCCTACTCCCCCGTCTTTCTTTTCATCCGCCATGGGAGGCCGTCGTTTTTTGCGAGGTTGGTATTGTAAAGGTTTGACCAGTTCAAGCCCTAACTCCTTATATCTCGACCTCGTTGGGGACATGCAAAGAAAAACAGAGAAAAAGCAAACCTCTCTAATACCACTAATCCGGATTTAAGCAGGAACACAACAAATTACAAAGACAACCATAAACATAAAGATGAAACATAAATAATACTTCATTTCATTAATGTAAAATACTAAGATATGCTTACAAACTAGAAAATGGAAATAAACAGCTAGGGCGATGGTAGCTTATCTCTGAGAAACAAAAAGGGGCGGCTACATGCCTCTGAACTGTGTTACAATGAGGCTCATAGGCCTATTTATTGTTGAGAAACAATGGAAAACCCTAAACATCCAAAAACCTAACCCTAGAAGATGAAACGCCAAACTGTGGGCCCCATTTGGGTAAATTGGTATATCAACTTCCCGGGGTTGTAACTTTGGCATACGATCTCCATTTGACGCATACAATATATCGTTAGAAAGATCTATCCGAGAACTACAACTTTAGGAACAGCAACATAGGTCGATGGACCCATTTTGCTCCCATTTTTCCCAAAAAATGTCGTTTAGGGCCTCAAAACGGCTCCGGAAGTATATGACCCGAAAAACTGCTAAAAATGGTAAATTGTGCTACAATTAAGGAAACTGAAAAGCTAAAAGAAAAAATGGTGGGGGTCCAAGTGGACTTGGCGGGTGGCCACCAATATCCACCTGGATCAAGCTAACTACAGGTTTATCTAGAAAATTTACGCATTTCTAAGTGTCTGTTTGGGAAAAAATTTCGACTTGAGATACAACAAAGTTTTCTAAGAAAGGTGAAGTATAAGCATTGAAATTTCCTAAAAATTATTCTACTGAGTAGTTTTCTATGATATTGTTACTATATGCGATTGGTTCATTTTATCCTTCTAGCTCTGTGACTATGTACTTTTGATGTTTCTTGCGATCAAACCTTATTTGGTTTGGCTTGCCATTATAGGGAAGCCACATGTGAGACCAGTCAGTTGCAAAATAACCATGAAGTTTTTCTGACCAGTCTCTACTAAGGATTAAGCCATAGAACTCAGGGATATTAGGCACAAGTATATCAATGACTTGACAAACTTTAGGATTTGATGAAAGTCTAATGGTTACTTGATTAAGTTCCCCAACAACTTCTTCTTGAGATCGATATAACTGTACTATACAGACATCAGATTTTTGAGGCTAAACATTCAACTTTGCACAAGCTGTTCTAGGTAAGATGTTAGATGAAGCTCCTGAATCAACTAAACAGTTGTGCAAATTCTTATTAAAGATTTCAAAAGTAAGGAGGAATGGAGGAGTATAAGATTTAGATCTTCCTCCAATTAGAGCGATGTCAGTTGGATCAATCTTGTTTAAAGAGGTGCTAAGGGGCCTTCCCATTTCTTGTGCGGCTTGTGAGATCACGACAACAGGAAGCGGTGCAGTAGGTACTGCTTTGAGTTCTTTAAGGAGTAGCTTCTGCTGGTGTTTCAATTTGCTAAGCTCATGAAAGTTGATGTTTGCCCTAGTTTTCTTCATATCATCAACAATATTATATTCCATTTCATCAAAAACTATCAGAGTTTTAGTCGAAGATGAAGAATCTAATTAAGGAGTGGTTTGAATGGATTTTGGTGAAGACTTCTTACCTGTTGTTTTGTCCCTGGGATGAGGCATTGTAGCCTTCTGCTTTGAATTTGTTTGTGAAAAATCAACAGGGTTTTTACTTCGGGTAGCAACAGGCAGTGCTTCTTGAGTTTCCTCATTGGGAAGGATAAAATCCCACATCCCTTGTAACTCTACCACTTCTTCATCGTCTGTTTGTTCTTCATTTGAAACTTCATCTTCTTCTCCATCTGATTCAACATTTGATATAGCATTTGGAGGTTTTGGATCATTAGGGGAATTCCTTTTAAATGGTATAAAATATTTCTTAGAGGAAGTCTTTTCTACCTGTTTTTTGATATCAACCATTTCGTTAAACATGGTCTTGAGGTGGTTTCTTTTTGGAGTCATCACTGAAAGTCACTTTCTTAGATTTTCGTTCTTCTAATGTGTTTTTCTTTTCTACAGCTAGAATGCATTTATCTACAGCTATTGCTTCTTTCATATTTTCTGCCAAAGTCGGTTTGGAAGCTCTATCAACAAAAATAGTTGTGTTCGAAGGTAGAGCAGAAATATACCACTCATTTTGGACCTCATCATTGGGCTTAGATGCCGTTGGTATCTTATTCAATAGTTTATTGAAGCGATAGTTGAAGTCTTTAATGGGTTCTTTCGGTTCGGGTTTCAAATTGGAGAGATCATTGATTAGGGTAACCATGGATCTATCATCTCCAAATTTAGTTAAGAACTACTCTTGAAGAGCATCCCAACTATTAATAGAACCTGATGGTAATGAGAAGTACCATGATCCTACTGCTCCTTGTAAAGTATATGGAAATAATCTTACAACTGCATCTTCTTCCACTACTTCATTCAAGTTAATGGAAAACATGAAATTGTTTATATGTTCCTCAGCAAGTAGGCCATTATCAGGATTGAATTTGGGTAGCCATTTCTTTGGATGGGTTGGCAATTGATGTAAAGGCCTAGCCATCCTAACAGCTCCTAGGTTTGTCCATGGCCTTAGAGGATTCTGTTCCATTGTTGGTATGTAAGTAGGAGAAGGTGTAGCAGTGGTTGAAGGTGATTGGGTAGAGGAGGATGTAGTTCCTGTACCCGTGTGAATCACGATCTAGAGTGGTGAGGTGGATGACTGATCTTGTGATGGTATAGATGGAATGAATGAAGATGAAGATTGGGTCGATGATAGAACCTCGCTGTGAGATTTAGATGGTGTTTTCTTAGATTTCTTACGGCTTGGTAGAGGGAGTTCGAATAGTGGGATTCCAAGTTTTTCACTCTGTGCTCTATTTAATCGTTGAGATGGGGTAAACTAAGAGGTAGCACTATCTTGGGATAACAAAGATTCTACTTGAGATAATGAAATCCCCTGTAATTTATGAATCGAAGATTATACTTTAGGGGCTTCAGTAGAAGAAGAATGATCTTGCCTCTTTGGGATTTCAACTGTGTGTTCAATGGGTTTTTTTGCAACTTCTCGCTTAGGATTAGGAGATTTGGAATGAAATCGAGAAGTTGGAGGTGATGGTGAGGCAGTTTTACTCTTAGAATGGCCTATTGATTTGGACTTACTTGCCATTCACAGTTAGGCCCTCCTTTTAGTGAAAAAATGTTGAAGCCTCAAAAATATTTGCTTACAACATGGGGGAAAACCACCCGGTCCAGACCTTGGTTGGCAACTCCTTTTCCATTTGGCATAGTGGCTCTGACTAGGGATAATGGGACCAGTTTCCCAATCCAATTTATGATGTGTCGATGAGGTGATATGTGATATTTTGGAATAATGTTTAAGCTAAAAATAAATCTAAACTAAACTAATAAATACATGCATATATCCTAATCTAAATACTATCTAATTATGACTATGCCTGGGAATAATTTTTTGTATGTGATCTACAATAATGTCCAAAAGAAATTGGTAATAAATATCATTCAAATGCAATAAGAAATGAAATCGTTTAACAATAATCATTTCATATAAATAGTTCGCCGAAACGATTGTGAAAAATATATCACATAAGAAATTATTCATGTATTCAGCACAAAATTTAGGCCATCATCATACAAAAGTGCAATAATGCTAACCAAGATTCAAACTTTCATACATAAACAATTTTACGAGAAATTATTGCTTAATACATAAGTAAAAGAGAATTACAAGATAAAAGTACCATTTGTAATAAGTCCTACTCATGTGCTTCAACAATATTGATCTACTTCCAATCCATCCAACACCATCTAAGAGTAGAATAGTGCATTTTTAGTAGAAGATGCCATATAAGATAAAAATAAATCATGTTCCATTCATTTCACCAGAATTTCCTCAAAGGGACAAAAGTGCATGTTTTGAAGATTGTTTCTGATAAAATTTCTGGACCCCTCTCAAAATGCATGAGGGGTTTAAATACTAAACTATAAAACTAAAAATAGATTATTACAAAAATAGTTGAGGAGGTTTAAATGACCTTCCTCAAATTATGCAAAATAAAACAAAAATAGAAATGAACATGGTGACTAATTGTTCTGCATTTGATCTTTTAGATCACAAATGTCCATCATGGGCTTGAGCCGTGTCAGTTGGCCGATTTCAGCTTTCAACTGCCCAATGAACACGTTGTCGGCTAGTGCTGGCACCATTTTCTCTGTTGAAGTGGTTAGGCATCGTAGGGTCATCCACTGGTTGTGAGGTGTCACCAAATGTCACCAATATGCTTCCCAGTTTAACCTGGTCATTTGCTTAATTTCTTCTACTTTTTCTTCTGTTGCCTTCCTCCACTGTAGTTCAAGCTGTTTTACATTAGGAAGAAAACCCGGAATGGACTCTGCCACCAGGTTGGCACTATGTAAATTTTGATTAATATTCTCGATAACACTGTTTGTTGTTGTTGCCACATCTATTGTTGCCTTTTCTGCCTCTCTAAGCCGGGAATCCCAGTTTTTAAATAAGATTTCTTTATGTGACTCCTCCAGTTTAGGTAGGTCAGCCTTTCTCCCATCTTCTGAATTCTACCAGGTGATGAATTCAGAGACCCTTTTCAAGGTTTCATCATATTCAAGTCTCATTTCAACGACTTGACTCGTCAATTTTTTGCTTGTTTTACAATAAGAATTCCATTGCGAAATCTTCTGGCATAATAGTTCCTTTTGGTGCATCAACTGGGTGTTAAGGCCAAGCACTTCAGTAATAAACTAATCAATTTTTGGATCATCCTTATGCAGATCAGTTATTTCTTGTAACTGCGCTTCCTTTTCTGCTAAGCTGGCTTGATGTCTTGTTTGTATCTGCTCGAACTCTTCTTGGAGCTTAGCTAACTTTGTTTCTACTTGTTGTTTCGATTTTTCTTGTTGTAATTGTTGTTCAAGCGACATAATTTTATTTTCTTTTTCCTTAAGAAAAATTTGCACCTATGTTGCTTTTTCGATAGTCATTGTAGCATAGGCACCTCCAAACTGTGACAGTCTAGTAAGGTTGGCAAATGGGTCGATGGGTGAGTCTTTCCAGACGATATATGTCAGTTCATTATCTGGAGTAGTAGCAGCTGTAGCATCCAATTTTCTTTTCTTCCTTTGTATTTTAACAACTAATTTGTGTTGTGGGCTATAGAACACATCTAAAGGGGGAATCTCCTCAATCCTCAAAACAATTTCAGAGGTGGGAGTGAAAGGAATGTGCTCTACCTCTTGTGTATTTACAGTCTCCTTTGCTGTAATTTCTTGAGTTGGCTTCTGTTGTGGAGTTTGCGACTCTGCCGTTTGTTCCTCTGTATGGATATTTTTATTAAAGTTCTCCCATTCTTCCTCTAAATCAATCACCAAGGGTTTTATTGGCTGGGTAGAGGTGGAATGGATTTCAACCTATTTGCTAGCTGAAGTTTGCTCAGCTATCTTTTCTGTAGATTGGGTTGTATCTTTTTCCGACTCCCTACTTCTGCTTTTCCCATTTTGTGATTTTTGCTCTAACTGGTCTGACTCCCTAGTAAACTTCTCTTGGGATTCTGCTCCAGAATCAGTTTTAGAATTTTTTTTGGAATCTTCTTCTAGACTTACACTAGGAGTTGGCTCCCTTATTGGTTCAATCAATAATTGGTCTAATGGGACCTTCAATAGCCTCCTTTATCTGCACTCATGAAAGGCTTCAAGATCTTCATAGTCAAAAAGTAATTGTGCCATATGCTTTACCTCTGTGAACGTGTTCTTCTGTAAAAAAAATGTCATCAAATGCATCTTCTTCATGACTAAATATTTTCACTTTTACCATGGTGGTAAAGTCTTTGATAGTGCCAAATGGGTCATATTGCCTTCCTGGAAATTTAGGTAATTGTAGAGATAACATGATCTCTGCCTCTTTGAATGCATGCCCCAGGTTGGCAAATGCTCCAGACTGTAAAGGGAATGTAGGAAAAATGGCCTTCTTTGAATCCTTTAATGTTTTTCTCATCCCACCCTCACTAGCTATTTGATAGGTTGTCTCTCTAGCCATTAATTTGTCTGGAACATAGTATGGGAGGATATTGGGGGAGGAAATTTTGCCAAATACCCTAATATACGTGAATTTTTCCTCCCCAAACCATCTGGCGACTGGGAGGATATCTACCTCAGCTTCCTTGGAAAACCAGGGGGGCATCTCAGTTGTAAAGTTGTTTGTGGATAGGCAGCATGACTCCATGACAAATTTTGTAAAAATGTGGTTGAAACTAAGATTCACACATGTCTTTATGGTATATGTGAATGGGAAGCGGATCTTGGATAGTCCACTTCCATTCCATGACAGGGAATTTTGAACCAAAACAAATTTCATCCATTACATAGGCACTCATAAAAAATGGAGGGTAAACCCTCGAAGCAACACTCCTTTTCCTTCTATATTCCATTATTGTTCTTGCTAAATTATCATACAAAATCTGTGCCCAATTCATTACAGTTGCGTTTACGGCTGCATCTATCAATGGCAGCCATTCTGGGGAAAATTTAATGATATTGGGTTTGCCAAATAGTCTACATAGCATGGCCGCTGCAAAACTATGAGGGGGACAAATAGATGCAGTAGAGTACATACCATTCTTGTCTTTTTTTATTTTTCCTTCATTATTTGACCAGGTTCGAGTGCAGTCTACTCGGTCCTTGTTCTCTTTGGCAAACTTCTCGACGAACTGCTTGTTGTAGATGAGTTGTGGCTTTGGTAGGTGGTACATAAGACGCAGGTTGTCTGGCGTAAAAGATCCCATAACCTCTTGGCTTCTGGTCCTGAATTCTCTATCTGAGATGTTGACTTCATCAATAACCCATTTAACCATGTTTGTATAAGGGATTATCTTTGGACGTGTAGCTATGCGATGCGGAAATGAGCATGATGTCTCAAAATGGAGGCATTTGAGGAATCACGACCATCAACTGTGACCTTCGTTTCCAGATTCCTTGGTTGCTCTTCTTCTAGTATATTATACATGGCTTCCCACGTAGAGGTTACTCCCTCCCTGCTACATGTAGTATCCGTAAATAGAGGAGTCATTTCTGATTTCTCAGAGACAACTGTCTTGCCTTTCTTCACCATTGCTCTCGAATATTTTCTCTGTGGATTTTTCCTGAAAGTGAAGAACAACAACTATCGAATATACAAAGATAATAATGAATGTGAAATGGAATAATGTAGATAGCTTTAAAAAGGTGATAAGAAAGGAGTTTTATTTGAATGCAAGTGAGAAGATATCATATCACGTTAAATGGCTCTTCATACATAAATGCAGTTAACTCTTACTAAATGCCCACTAATGCTTCGTTATCTCTTGTCTTTAATGCTCATAAATGTTGCATCATAAGTCGGGAAGAAAGCTTCTAGGGTGGCAAGCCTTTAAATTAACATAATGTCGATTTTGCAATTTGCGAGGCAATATTGCAGATCGCAATATCGCATTATGTGTTTTCGCTTTTCTTACCTTCCCTTACGTTTCTGTGAGATGCGAGATGTGAGCCACTCGTTTATTTCCTCAAAACATAGCTACTTGTCAGGTTTTTCTATGTAAATACCTTTTTAATGAGTAGCAGACCTAAGCATTTGTTCGTAATGTATCCAAGGAGTGGGTCCGGGGCTTGATCACATTTCGCAATATCAACTGATGGTAAGTTTTCGGTGCTCTTTTAAATGCTCGAAATGTGATGCGGTAAAGGTTACGATGCCATCGTTGTTTCACATTTCGCTTGTTTTGAGGTAACATTTCAAGGTGGGCCTTTTATAAATAGCGATATGCGATGCAAAACTCAGTTTTGACGAGAAAAGCTTCAGGACCTAGTTTATATCAAAAAATGATAGTTTTCGAGGTATATAGAGTGGAGTCCTCTTTTAATCGTTTTTCACTAGATTTGGTGGGTTAACAAGGTTTTTGATGATGCTTAATCATATGATATGTGGGAAGGCAAGCATTTAGTAGTTCTTTTGAAAAACGGGTTTGATTGATATCTTGCTTTATTCCAAAATTAAATAAGCAAATACCTAAATGCTAAGTTTATTTTTGGAAGGATTTTTTTAAAGGGTCCCTATTTATTAATGTAATATTAACTACTATTATTAATAAATAGGGGGTTGTTGAATAGCACAACAGGTCCATACAAGGTATTGCAAAAGATTGTTACTATGGAATACAAATTGGAGCTTCCTACAACTTCCCGAGTGCACCCAGTTTTCCATGTTTGATGCTTAAAAAAGGTTATAGGTGACAAGCTCCCACTTCAAACAATATTGCCAGAACTTGACGAGGAAGGAAAAATCATATTAGAACCTGAAACAACCATAGGAACAAGAACTCTACAGTGACGAAATCAATCAATTTCAGAGTATCTCATCAAGTGGAAGAACTTACCCACTGAAGATTCCACATGGGAGAATGAGAACTTTAAACAAAAGCATCCAGAACTATTCAAGCGTTGAGGACAACATTTTTTTGAAGGATACGGGCATGTTATGTCCCTATAATACTAGTGATTCCCCATTACTATTGTCATTGTAGCCATTATTGTTATTGTTGTACCCCTATTGTCCCCATATTGTTATGACTGTGCCCCATAAAAGCCCATTATTGTTATTATTGTGCCCTTATATTATTATTGTTATGTCAACTTTGATTATATTGTGGCCCCTTAGACTCCTATATATAGAAGGGAGGCTTTTTCATTTGTATCATCCAAGAATTATTCATTTGTGTAATGTAAAGGAGGTTTCCCCCTTGAAGAGGCTGATTTTGAAGTCTTTTATCTATCTTTTCTTCTATTTTGTGACTAGTTGCATAATAGAACTGGGAGATTTCATCCCTGGACGCACACATGCTAAGGCCAAGGTAGTGTATAGGAAGCTAAAGACGTTCACATGATAACTTAAAGGGAGCGTCCAGGGGTTTGACTAGAGTTGACCATCATCCAAAGTTTTATGAAGCTGTCTGAAGTATGAATCAGGGTGTCTCTGACATATTTTTCCACTGTAAATTGATCTCTAAAGTTTTTGGGTTGAACGGTTGATCACAGAATAATGAATTATTGTGCATGAAGTCAAATTTCCACCTGAAGCATGTCAGACCTACATATATAAAGACAGAAAGATCTATGAGCAGTAAAATTCTAGATATTTGTGATAATATGAAGTTGTGTTTGCAGGTGACCGAGATAAGCATGTAGATATGCCATTATGATTTAACCATTAAAATTGCTAATACAAGAGATTTGGCTGACTGATATAGATAAGGAGTGTTTGAAGTTTGACATGATACAACTCTGTCTCGATATTGAGACATGTTTTTGGATTATCGATCTCTCCGCGATAACAAATATGTATTTGACCTAATGTCTAATGATTTGATTTGACCAATGATGATTTGCCTCGATGAAAACGATATATGAGCATAGTCACTTTTGATAACTTATATTGTACTAGAATGAATTGTATTATGATTATGAGAATGAATTGATTGATATTGCATGATAGATGACAACTTGTTGGCATAATAATAGATGAAGTCAAGACTTGATATGAGCTCTACCTATCACCTAGTCTAAAGAACTTGATAATGTGATATTGATGATTTTTATATTAATTATGATCTACATTGCTAAGCAAGATGGTTTGGAAAAGTGTTATGTTTGCAGAGAGCATTACATGAAGCAAGTTCCCCGATCCACATATGTCCGCATTCACTATTATCTGGTGAAGCCAGGATGATGTGTTGAACCAAACCTCTACTTTAGAAATGTTCCAAGGTATGACTTTGGTTTTGGTTTTATATATTGACGGTCTATTATTGACAGGTGATGAAACTCTCATGATCTAAGTAAGCGGGAGATGGCTTTTGAAGTTCGAGATGATGAATCGATTTCTAAAAAAATTGGAAAAGATCATCTATATTGTGAAGCTATTGAAAATGTATTGAAAAGAGGAAATGAAAATCCTTGGACACTCAGATTGAAGAGATATTGTTGAGCTTGATTTGGAAACCAACAATTGATTGAAGCATAGATGTTGTTTTTTTGAACATCCGTCTGTATAAATACATGATGTGCATAGAACCTAAGTTGATTCATTCACATAGAGTTGCCACCGAGCACCCTTCGAGATACTTGGATGGGACAATCTATTTTTTGTTTGAGATATTCTTCCTATGATAGATGACTGTATGGATGTGTTGATGAGATGAGCACATATAAGTGTTTCCTTAGTATGAGATCTTCCATGATATGAGAGGCTCATAGCATGACAGAGGTTGAGAATGATGTTGCTAGCATGACTAGCTATGAGGCATAATCAATAAGAGTTTGAAGAGATGTTTGAGAAAAAATTTCGATACAGTGTGATTGAATGAGATTTGATTGGTAGAGAATCCCATATACATATACTTGAAATGATTTCAATGAACCAGTGCAAATATTTGAGACAAGCTTAGGCTTGTGGTTGGCACCTCCTTGAGAGGGAGGATAATTATGGTATCCTTTTGTGATTTATATTATTATTTATGTTCTAACATTATATTTCATTTGATGTCCTGTATGAATAGGAGACAACTGCTATTGATACGTGATGATTACTTGATACAAGTACGATGATATGAGTATGATGAAAGCAAAGTTGATCTAGGATATTAAGCCATACTCTTCCTCCCCTGTCTGAGCTCCTAGGGTGTGGAATTGAGATAGAGGACTCCTAACATTGAGGGAACTATGGAAAATAGGGTATCACCCCTATCTGTTACCCATAGGGTTGAAGTAGTAGTTAATCCTTCCTTAGTCTTTGCAGAGTATAACCCAATTAGCATCATACCCACAAGCTGGGCTTGTTGGAATTATCCCTCTCCATTTGGCCAACGAGTGAGGAGGCTTGGGGGCATGAGATCCTTACCTCTAGTAAGTCGGGTAACTCACTCAAGCTAGGATTATGATGTAGGTGTTCTACCACATGAATATTAAGGGTCATTGCTGAGAAGATCAATAGGCAATAGGATGGGTTCATTAATAGCTCCCCTATATTACCTATTGCTCGATATGGGTTGAGTTGTAGCTCCCTCATGAGATTCTGGGTTGAGTAGTAGCTCCCCGATATGGTTCCAGGTTGAGATGTGCTTCCCGATGATATGCTCTCCAATGATAATACTTGATGACATATTTCTAGGTAGTAGCCCGTCGACATATTTCCAGGTAGTAGCCTGACGACATATTTCTGGGTTGTAGCCCACTGACTGATATTCCGAGCAATAGCCCGTCGAGAGACATTTCGGGTAGTAGCCTGCTGATAAAGATTATGGGTAGTAGCCCATTGGCACAGATACCGGGTAGTAGCCCAATGAATAGAGGGTGGTAGCTTAAGCTCCCCTCTGATTCTTCTTCTTTTAGATTCAAGTATATTCAACATATAAGCAAGGATGATCAAGAGATAAGAAAGGGATGGATTAAGATGTAAATTTATGATCATGGCATGATGACTACATGACAGAGATGGTCAGTGATGATACATGATGACACTTAAGATTCCAAGATGGCATATTGTTCGGTGAATAGATATTGGCAAGTGGAATTCTCCCTAGTTGAGAGGGAGTGTTAAAATTATGCAACTGCGGTCAAATTACACTATGGAAAACTCATATGGTGAAGATAATAATTGCAATAGATTCCTCTTTTCGAGAGGACCAAAATTAACCTAAAGATCACCTTATTTGGACAAGCAGAAGTTGGTTTTTGAATTTATTTATCCTCTCATATATATTGGATTAGGTCGGCCCTAAGCACAGGGGCTTCATTGGGGAAGAAATATCATACCAAGTGGGTTCATATTGGGGGATATATATTGAGGAAAGAATGACATAATATATTGGGGGATATATAGGGGGTAAAGGGTTTTTATATTGGAAAATATAAAAAATGAGGCCTAAAGTTAATGAAAAAATATAAAGGGGTATAAAAGATGTTAAAGAAAAAATGGATACCTGCAATATCTAGCGAAAGTGGGGAATTTTAAATTGGGAAGATGTATTGGGTTCATATTGGTAGGGGGTTAAATAATGTGATTTTCAGAGGGATTTTCCAATATGTAGTCAAACTAAGAGCATTGTTTAATATGCCACAATTGCACGTGATATGTCAGAGGTTCACTGAGTGAATCCTCGATGGCCCTAAGCACATGTACAATTGGATAGGTTGGCCTCAACATCAAGTGGACCCTCATGAAAGCCTATATATAGAAGAGACCTCAAGCTCATTTGGACACAATCATCAAGCACTTTCTTCTCTCTTCTATTGTTTGGTTCTAACAGGTTTGATGGATAAAAACTCACACAAAGAGTCTGGAACTATAGGGATGAAGCTCGCACATATCTAGGGTTTCTAAGACCAAACGCACACTCGTAACTAAGGATTTTTGTCCCTAGACACTTGCACAATATGGTCAAGGGAGCGTCCAGGAAGTCTTGGACGCTCACACACAGTGTCTAAGGGAGCGTCCAGGAAGTCTTGGACGCTCGCACACAGTGTCTAAGGGAGCGTCCAAGAGGCTAGGGTTTTCACAGCCCAGTTTGGTCCCAAACGCTCAAATGTAGTTCACCTGGGAGCGTCCAGGTCAGTCTCAGATGCTCGCATAGAGTTTCTCAGGGAGTGTCCATGACCAAAATATGAATTATCAGTACTCAAAAGTTTCCACTCAGTGACAACAACATTCAACAATTGACTATAGTCGGTGATAGGGCATTACAATCCTCAAGATCATGGTTTTCAAGTATAAGCATGTTTAGGGCCATGTTATGGATGTTATAGTTATCTTTTTGCATAGATGAATATATGAATCATTGTACTCTTTTTTGTTGAATCATTTGATGACGATCTATGAAGAAGGAGAATTTGCAAGGGTTTTCCCCGTAGTGGGTTTTGCCCTGGTCTCTGACCAATCCTGGTGTCTCTATATGTGCATGATTTTCTTCTATTGTTCCTTTATGGTCTGCTGCATTGATGATGATGATATTTTTCTTTCTACATAGTTTCATATGTTGATGAATAATGATGTAAATCTAAATACTGTTATAATTTTATGGGATGAACTTAATGTGTTAATGAAGAAGTGCAATTATCAAAGAAGAAAACAATGTAGCGCTATGAAAAATTAACAATTGAAAGATGTTAAGCAATGGAAATATCTCATATCGGAACATACACAACATTGAACAATTGAATATGTTGCAAAAGGTAAGATGTTGAAACCTCAAATATTGCAAAGGATTAACAACATTTATTGCCATGGACCTTGCACAACGTATGACTTATAGTGAATATGGATGCCCTATCATATACTTGAAGAAAGCATACCTTGATGAAATGATTTTGCTTGACATGACAAGATTATGAGGCTGAGTTCCTCTTCAATATTGAAGGCTAAATTTCTCTTAAGAAAAATGAGTCATTTGTAGACATGAAAATGTTCCAATAATGAAATATGATGTGTAGTTGATCTGTGAAAATATTATTTATATTATAGATTTGTCATCTCATTGGAATTTCATTGATCTTGAAATATTTTCCTATTTAATGACAATGATGAATATCATCACATGTTTTATTGGGGTTTAGGCATTTGAGAATCTAGGGTTTGTAAACCCTAGCAGAAAAATAAGATTGGTCAAGAAAGGTCTAGGGTTTATGGATAAAACCCTAAGATTGAACCTAGATAAATGTTACTGCTGAAAGAAGAAACCCTAACCCTAGGAAGGAAGGAATGACATCATGATGAGTCGAGGATGATAAAGTGGCAAAATGAATGCAATCAAGCTATGATCAAGAGGGAGATGTCTTTCCTCCTATAATCTTCAAAAGATAATTATCTTATATTTCTCTTGTTTAATTATTACTATTGTTATTTTACAGTCTCTTGTCTTTGATTTCTTGGCTTGGTTGTAATTGTTCTTTCATTGGTCTTGTTAGCTCCTGCTGCTGTAGGTATTCATATTTCATGATTGGCATTTCACAGGCCAAATATGTTGTACTTTGCTTGCTGCAATGCTCCATATTTGCTCAAACAGTCTCCATATGAAGAAGGCCACTTCAAGTTCATTCAATTGCCTTCAAATTTTGTAAAGTTTTCCTGGTATCGCTACTGTTAGTTAAAGGGAGGTCCAAACAGTTTAATCTTGCTCTCCCTAGGTTTAAATTTCTCGTTTTAGAATATAGAGATTGTAAGTCTGTCCAAACAGTTTAATCTTGGCAGACTCTTAGATAGGTAGAGAAATAGAAGAGTCCAACCATTTAATCTAGGCTCTGGAAGAAATAAGGGTAGTATGTAGACAGGAAAGCATCAAAAGAAAATGTATGATGGGTTTGCAAGTCTAAGTGTACCCCCAAGCAAAAGAAGAAAAAATGCTAGGAAAGTAGGCTGGGTAGGTAGTTTTGAGGCTGTTGAATTGCTGACAAGTTCCAAGTTTGCAGACATCATATCATGCAGAACATAATCAGCAAAGATTTGTAAGCAAAAAGGCTCAAATGAGGTATAACTAACTTCCCTTCTCTGTTTTCCCCAAACATTAACTAACATCCCAAAAGAGGTCAAGATCTGCTTGACGCCTCTCAATTTCATCATCTTCATCATTCCGCTTGAGTAAAGATCTGCTTTACTCGAAGTTGTTCCATATCTTCTCCCGAAGTATGGTCCTACCCCCTGCAATAGCCTAAGTCTCTCGAACTTAGTGCTTTCTTATCATCTCCATATTAACCACTAACATTATTATCTAGCTCCCTATGTTCCCCGTCCCCATATTAACATTAACTAAAAATCCCTTATGTAATATCCCTCCCCTGGTTGAAAAATAACCATATCAATTCCCGAGAATTGTTCAGTTTATCATCAACTAAGCAAGAGCCCGACCTCCTAACCACTTCCCAAAATACGATGGACTCTTTCCAAAGTATAAAGTTCCCCGAGGTAGTCGGACCCCTTCCGAAAACCTTATATGACCTTCACACTCACTTACTTACCTTTCCCCTCAAAACCGTTTTCGCGTCGCAACCTCGCAC